>JAAEAF010009366.1:0-30506 GCA_011037195.1 Triatoma infestans
CTATTTCCTTCCATACTCACTGTCGAGTAATTCCCAGTATCTTTTTTGCCGTTTTCTCTAATGAGTTAATGTTGCGAGTTTCTACTAACCCTGGATATATACCCAGCATTGGGGCCGGTGTGAAAACTGTATTCATGAATCAGTTCATGAAATATACTGTTTATCTGAATTCTGAAGATGGGCTAACCCCTGGAACATGTCGATGACCACAAAATGAGAAGAGTAATATGGAAAAAAAAATATTTTGTTTGCCAGTTCTGTGGATTCAATTTAACTCTAAATTTAGAACTTCTAAGAACAGAAGATCCAATAGAGCAATATTTTATACAACTCCGGCCATTAACAACTCACCCTCAACTTGTTAATCGAAATAACAATGTTTTGTTATAAACCACCAAACCCTCTCACATAAACATTGAAAGCTCTATATAACCTTGATTTTCCAAAATCAAAGAGCTTCAGCGCGTTCATCTTGTTAATTGAGTATCTGATTAACCGTGATTGCCTTCAGCATATGCTAGCGAGGTCTGGAGTTTCTCTACTCAACATTGACGTAGAAGAGAGAGAGAGAGAGAGAGAATGATTGGAAGAGAGCTGCCAATCTCAACACTAAATAGATTATTTACCCCTTAATAAGGTCAGCATCAATTATGTTTAGTTTAGATTCTCAGTTACCCAGATTTAATTAATCCATATCTGATAATTAATTAATATCTCAATTTTATTATAACTCTAACAATTGTTATTATAATTAATAAGATTACTAAATTATATCAATATTATGTATATACTTTTATTATACATTACAATTTTCGCCATACATATTGTATTTGAGGAGAAGGAAATATTTATTGAAAAAATATTAAAAGTCCAACTGATAAAAACCTTGACAACTGTATTAATCATCATGACAACACGTGAAATGCAAAAAAAAAAAAAGTAATATATGAAAGAAAAATAGAAAATATAACATTAAATGTTTTCACATTACAAATTGCCTACATTCATTTAATGGGGTATAATGTTGTTGCCAAACGGAACTGACCCCCGAATTCGAAAGACAAAAACCAAATAACGCCAATGGAATTCATAAAAAGTGTACATTTAAAAAATGATATAGATAACTTAATGAGGTTAGTATAGTTTTTGTAGGCAAGCTAGCGTACGTACATCTTAAATGAATAAAACTGCAACTTTAATATGGCACAATTCAAATAAAGTTAGGGAAATTCAAACTCGGGGAGGGATTAGCTCAGTGGTTAGCGCACTGGACTCCCATGCGGAGGATGCGGGTTCGAATCCAGCTGTGCTGCCCTTAGATTTTTTCTTCCTAGGAGCCCCTACAGCTCACTGTCCGGTGATGAGAGAACATTGTCCGCGAAGTGCCCCATCCGCGCCTTAAATTAAATAACGATTAAAAACTTAAAGCTTAATGATTATTAAGACAGATGATATAGCGTCATTGTAACTTTCCCATCATTGGTATAATTGAAGATCTAAAAAGAGAAGATCTAGAAAAGAACTCAGGTGATAGTGTTGATTTAATATGAGATTATTACACTGATTTTGACGGTTTAGTTCTTAATAAAAACTGCTGTCATTATTAAAAATCTCTCTGGCAGTTGGTACATAAGGTCACGTTGTAAGCAGTGTCAAATTGAAATATATTGGGATTGTTTATTGAGAACAATGACCTGGAAGTGGATGCCTGGCCTGAAAGTGTGCCAGTGATATTGAATAGTGATAAAGGAGGGAACAAACAAATGGTGGAAGAACAATCTAAGGGTTTGTGATAGGCGTGTTTTTCGTCTGACCTGGTTGACAATGACAGCATTGTTCCATATCAAGACCGTTTGTGCGTGGAATTTTTTTTCAGCACGGTCACTAGATTGTTTTAAAAATTAATGGAATCATATCAAGAACAATTCTAATGGTTGGTTATCGACATTATAGAAAGACGATAAATTATAAACGAAGAAGAGAATGTATTTTTAATTTATTGAAGTAATTTAAATTAACGAATATTTATAGGCGATATGTGAACAAACTGAAATGCAAAATTTGTATATTGTAGAATATAAAGTAGAATGTCAAATTATTAATTATTTATACACCCTCATTGGTAAATATGTTTAATGTGATAAACAGATCATCTTGTAGTGGATCAAGTTTTAAGAAATTTGTAAACTAGATGATTAATAAATTATTTCATAACTGAGTTGATTTGAAATAAATATGAATTACTTTTAATATTAATGAAATGTATGACATTAACAAATTAGGTTAGGATAAATAGGTTTTAGTTACTGCAACCAGCTGTTTGTTCAACTTGTTCAAAAGTTGCCAGCCATAAGCATTTTAGAACGAACCTACCTTCTCCATTTTTATTTTTATGTTTTTAAGAAACTTTCATTTTCTATTCCACAGAAATTGACCAAATTAATACAATCACTTCGCATTCATTACAGACGATTATAAAGCTGTTTTTGAACTTAGACATGTTATTTATTTCTGAATCCGTTTGAATCGTGTATGATTGTATGTTTCTCGTGTACTTAATTATTACGACATCTCGAAATAAGTTGCAAGTTTCTCAGGGAAAATAACAAAGATTTCTGACCAACAATCTGCGTTCTTTTTTTCTAATATTTATTAACTAGGTGTACTTACTTTTACTTTAGACTAATGGGGTTTTTGCAAGGGTAGTTATATAAAATTGACAGTTATGTAAAATTATTCAAAATGGTGACTACTATAACCTATGATATTGGAAATCTAGGCCGCTCTTAATGATAATGAAATTTTAACTCACAACCAAATAACATATTTTATTAAAAAATAAATGTTACTTATATAAAATATATTTTATCAATGGGATTAATAAATGGAAAAAAGTATTATAATAATGTGAGGTTGTACATTAAAATAAGGAGAGTTTCAAAATGATCTTCGAAGTTACAAAAATTTATTTTAAGAAAAATATTTAACTTACCACGATGAAAGCTAGTATCACAGGATAGAGGAATCGAAGATTTTTTTTTATTTCTGCAACTATTGATGTTTAATATGTGCACACCACGGGTGACAAAGGGCACATCAAGTCAAACAACTCTTCTGGTCATGCCTTATCTAACATAAGCTAATTGATAGCCGTCTACTGCATGGACGATATGCTCTTTCAGTTCGGCTAAATCACACGGAAAAGGTGTAATGAATACTGTCTCTTTTATGAATGCAGCCCTGTGAAAGAAAAAGCCGGTCAGTGTAAAGTCTGGAGACCAAGGAGGTCGACGAATGAAATTTGCACAATAATTACCGACTGACTCGTCTAAAATTCCAATACGCAAAATGACTTTTCTAAACCCGTTGCTACCATGTTACTATTTAACTACTTAACCCCTAGTGAGGGCATAACAGAGCAGTAGACGGTTTCCAAAAAAATACTCTTTGGGTTCCTCTTTCCTATGATGATAGTTTCCTCGCTGTATGTTGAATAAAAACTTTGAATCCGAAAACTATTTTAAAACGTCCGAACCTATATGATGTAAGATAGAATATATGAACATATTAAAATAATAATAATACAACTAGATTTGAAATATGAGAAATATAAGAAATAATAATATATAAACAAGAAATTAAAAGAAAGAAATATAATAAATAATAAAATATATTTTTTCGATTGTTATCATTTGTTAGGCTCCCGTCTTGAAGATTCTACATACTATTTCTTTTCTTATAATACTACCTAACATTTCTAAAATCAAGATGCAAGAAGCTGAGGAGAAATTAACGGAATCCAAAAGCAAGCAGAACTTCAGTTTGAGAAAATAATATTGCTTTCATCCTACCTGAATTGTATTTCTATCACTATGACACCCTATATAATATATATGCAATTCAGGATAGACATACTTTGACAAATGTCTAACTTAGAATTCTTATATCTGAAACGAATAGAACGTATAACTTCTGTACAGAACCATTCAGAGATGATATGATTTATAATGAATAACACCAAGTAATAACATCGAAGTGGTATATCATTGAAATACACAGTTACAATATGAAAAAAAAAGAAGGCTCTATAAATACACGCTGAACTCCAGTCAAAACAATGGACGCCACGACCAAGGAGATACGAGTATAATTGAATTTTTTAGCAAGTACTAAAAAATTGGAGTCATATTGGCTCGTTGAATTCCACACCCTTAGAATAACCTTTCAATCTAGGGTAGTAGGTAACTTTATTAGTTCTTAGGGCATAGCAAATTCCTGAATACAAGTATCAACTTAAAATGACAATCAAATAACTAAAGTTATAATTACAGAACAATTATTTAAAAATAAAATTTTTCCAATCTTATAAATTAAAGATTCGTGATTGAGATCACGATCTACGTATGTTTATAGCAAAAACCATTCGCGCGGTTACTTAAACCGGAAACTTAAGTAGTTCAAGCATAATAACATTCGAAAGAAAAATACCTACTAACAGAATCAAAGATAATTTAACAAGATCCAAATTTAGTTTACTGTTGGTTTAGTAGTGTTGGAATCCCCTCAGACTTGTCAGCATCCCTGAAAGAATTGGCTTTTCCCGCAACTCTCTACGATAGAGGGTTATGATGACTAACTTAAAATGCTTCACAAACCGAACTAGCACAGAAGTTGGAAATCCATGATATGATCGGATTGGTTAAAAAAAAAAAGAACAGAATGTCAATCAATATAGCCAGAATCATACAGCTAAACTGTCCTGACGAACATATATTTGGTGGTGTAGATACCAAGTTTACAAATAAAATATCTCAGTTCTTTCTTTTAGAAAACAAGTAGTCATTAAGAAATAAGAAAAATTTGTTAAAAAATAAAAAAAGGTTCATTATTAAAAGAAGAATGATTAAACAAAAGGGAGAAGTAGAAGAAATACTACTCTAGAAGTGAGTGAGTTGTTATCATCATTATTAAGAGATGAATGTTATAAGTTGAATAACAGAATGTAATACTAATATTAACAACTGTTTGAAAGTTTATCGCTTTTCCTTTAATTTTATTTTTCTCTTGCTTCATCCAATTTCATTTAGAATGGAACAATGAAATCATTTTCTTTTATAGAATAAGAAAAATGAATCCCTACTTCTTCATTGTATTATTAATATAAAATAAAAATGTTGATTAAAATCCTTTTTTATTGATCTAAATTTCCTTTTTCATTAAAATCCTGATATTAATAAAAATAATTGAAAAAAAAAAACTTTTGACCAATAATAATTTAAACATTTAATTTATTGCAATCATTTAAACTTTTATTATTGATTAGATCTTTGTTTTTTTAATAATTTATATAACTATAGAAATTATGGGAACTGTTCCAAAATCTGATCGCCATTTCTAGCCTCACTAAATGGTCCACTCCATAACCCAATAAAATCATTACGATATTCTATCTAATACCTATCCTATTTCCCTAATAGATTTACCTCTTATCTCTTATTTATTACATACGAATATTTTACAAACAATTAATAATTGAAACTAATTAATATTTTAATAAAATATTAAAGGTAATGGGGAACTGAGTAAGATTTTTTTTTTTCCTAATATATATCAAAGGAAGCATTCGATGTCAAACTTTTAATCTCGAGATGCGTTTTATTAGGAAGTAAATTAATTGAGGTTCTTTTACTTGAAAAGAAATGTTCTTTGCAAATGAACCAATCTCTCTCTCTAATTCACTCACAGTCTCTGGGTGTGTGTGTGTGTGTTTTCTCTCCAATATATATATATATATATATATACAAATAATATATACATATATATATATATATGAAGGATTTTATTGCAGCATGCTCCACATTACATATATCACATGCTTTAAATAGCAAAACATACCAAAAAAAAATCGAAATATATATAAGACAAATCAAAAAGGATATATGACGATTTTTCATACTATGCCAGGATAGATAAAACTGAAAACTATTATAACCAATTAAAATTTTTAAAAAAATTCAAAGAAGAAATATAGAAATATAATATAAAAAGAAAATCATGCAAGTCCTTAAAGCTAGGACAAAGGAGAGATTATCCGGGAAGGCCCATGGATCACCTCTAAGAATCCGTGTTTAACATGAAACTTTTAGCAATGAGAAAAAGAAAGTGATATGTCATGCAGACGAATTAGCAATGAATAATTGGAAAAACGGTGCAAATACGTACATTCTTAATTTGCGCATGCCCCCTCATAATTTGAGTCATCTTGTAAGTTTAAATTGATGAGGGATTTATTATCCGATCATTTACAGTCGTGAAAAGCAGTTTATTATTAGCATCTATTAAAGTATCCGCCTACTCCCTGATTCTACTACAGAGAGCTGCATTTTTGAGAATAACGTTTCATGAAAGAAAGAGGAACATGATCAAATACTATGTAAAGAAGAAGATCTGGGTGGCCTCTTTAGCTAACTGGTCATCCATCTTGTTACCTATTAGGTTCTGATGTGGCGTAAACCAAGTGAAGTGAACTTCCCATCGCTGAGACTAAATTTTCCCAACCTTTATTAGAAAGGTAATGGTTTTTCAAGGAATCAATGGTGATTTGGCTGTCAGTTAGGATGCATGCGAATTTATTTTTAAAAGATAGATTCTCCAGCACACATAAAGCCGTAATTATAACCAGTTGCTCGCCTACTTGTAATTGTTTATGGTATGTCTGTGAACAGCATAACACAAAATAAAAAAACAGTACCGAGCTATTCTATTTATAAATTACCAGCAGATCAAACACAGGAAAGTGTCTGATATAATGTAGTGGTTGGTTCTGCAGAGCTGGAAAGCATCAGCATTTCCGTGATAGCCTGCTTCTTTTTGTGGTCATCCACCGGTTTCGGGCGTTCGCACATCATCAGGATGTTTTTGTCAAACGGTGTAATAACATAAACTTGCAGAGAGCAAATACCATAGATGCACTGGATTTTAAAAGTCTCTGTTATTACAGAACTAGGTTAAGAGGGCTGTTGCTACCAGAATGGGAAAACACATGTTCGGCCCTCTATAGACGTTATTCCCTGGTAAATGGAAACATCAATGAGTGGGGATGTATAACTTAAACTATGTTTTTTGAAGAAGATTTTACTTTGATAATTATTTATCCATACCATTTTATTATTTCTATTTATTAATTTATAATAGAGCGAAATAACACGAAAGTGTCAGCCAGGGGCCACTGTGGAATAGTTACTGATAAGAAATGATAGAATCCGAGCTGAATGATCGTAAGATAATATAGATACATAACTATGTTGAGCAAGTAATCTATATTAGCAAGTTAATTTTATAATTATGCATTCCATTCCACATTTCACCTTTCACACACATTCACATACACCATACACGCACGCACGTGTACTTAAATATGGGTTCTTTTTTTACAGGCCTAAATATAACGAGTCTAAACGAACTTAAATACAGACATTTATAGATATATCACTGAAAAAATTATACAAGTATGTTTTCTAACCTTAATGTAACGTACAATCCACATGAATACTTTTATTTTCTTAACTTGCATGCATTATTTACGTATGTACAAACTAAAAGTCTGTTTTGTTTCGTATGTACAGACTTACAAAATCTGTTTGGTTTTTAGGACTTAAGAACTATTTGGTCCAGGTGAGTTGTGTATTGTTTATTGCGTTTTCTATTGTTATTGTGGGAAGAAGGTTTTTGAATAGTAGTTCACTGGCAAATTTTGTCTGTTCGTTTATTAAGTTTTGTGCCTTGTATTTATATATTTCGAGTTGTTCTATTATGTCAAGTCATCGTCCTTTGTGGCCTGAATCATATTAGTTTCATCGTGGTGGTGATATCCTCTGGTTTGTGTTTGAGAGAAATATAAATGTTTATATTTTGAGAGAAATAATAAAAATCACAGGATATCTCCTTATTTCTGAGCAAAACACAAATCTCGCAAAGTGTAATAATTAATTTTCGTTGAAATAAGAAAGATGCTAACGATTAATTTTTACATCATATAGAATTTTTAAAAATATCGATCAAAAATGACACTTATTTATCAACTAATAAAGTTCAAAATTTTTTGGGAAATTTTAACTTAAAATTAGTGAGTAGTTAAAGTGGGGCTTACTAACGCGAATTAATTTTTAATTTTAAAAAAATAACTCTTATATTCCAATCCTTGCTTTAAATAGTAATATAGTTTGATCGACAATACCTTTAGAGAATGCAATACATTATTAAAATGTCAGAAAAAATTTGTTAAAAATAAATAGAAATTTTCTTCTCCCACTTTATCACCAACATAAATTTGGCCATAACTCCGTTAAAGTGTGTCAAACAGTGAAAGAAAAAAAAATGGTATAATAATTAAAAAGGACTTGAAATTTAATTATGTATAAACCATTTAGTAAATAAAGAAAATGGACATATTTCAAATTAATGGATTACATTCAAAAATCCAGCTTTAAAATATATTTAAATTTATGTCTACAACAAAAGAAAAGAAAAAAAATTAAATAAATTTCAATTACTTTACTGGGAAATGAAAATAATAAGAAAGTATTTCTTGAAATGTTTAAACTTCTACTTCTATTGAATAAACGGATATTATGTTTTAAATTAATTTGGACGTTCTATTTAACAAACAAGCACTTTTTTTTTCTTTTCTTTTTTTAGATTTTAATTAGTGTTTTCTTCTTTTTCACTCTCTCTCTTATAATTAATAAATAAATCCTAAGACGACAATTAAACTGAATAGATTATAAACCAAAAAAAAGTTAAAACTATATGAAGTTGTGGAATATAAAGAGAAACTATTATTATTACTCCGCCGCCACCCACTCATTTTCCAAAGTTAGTTCCGCTAAAATACTCATCACAATAATGTACTTCATTTTAAAAAGTCTTTTTAAGAATATAAATATTTCAGGAGTTTACATTTATATTTAATTTACTTAAAATTCTGATGAACGCTGCATAAAACATTAAAATGAGCTACACTGCTGTGAAAAGATTTTTAAAATTTAATATTTATAAACTGGCTTACAAATTACATTATATTAGTATAGTTAAAAATAATGAAGATATATATATGTATAGTGTAAATATTTAAAACATTTTTTTATTTAAAAAAAAAAAAGAATTGTAAGAAATAATATTAAATTAACTGATTACAATCTGTTTATAAACGATAAATGGTTTAAAGAGCTTCAAAGTTAGCAACCCATAAACTTTATCTGAAATCAGCAATGTGGTCCAGTCGGCTGGTTTTAATGAATACAGAAATGTCTGTCTGAAAAGCAGTGCAATCTTTTTCAGTATTTTCTTTTTTTTTTAAATAAAATAATATCTTTCTTTTTCTTGTTTTTTTTTTTAATAATATACTGAAAAGGACTTAAAGTGGAAAGAATCGCTCATTTAGAAAATCTACAGATTAAATCAAGAAAATGAAAGGAATAATAATGAATGGGAACTTCCTTTATTTACTGGTAGATGGGCTTTTGAATCGTCTTCTTTGGTGAAAATTGAAATAAAATTAGTATAAAATACTTGTTCTCAATAATTTCAGTCAAAAGTGTTTTTATCATAGGAAATGATAATAATAAAGATAAGGGCAAAACAATTTTTGTTTTTTATAATTCGCCGGCCATTCTTACATGCAAATTGAATTTTAATAAAAATCAAACCTTACCGAATTAATCCAGTTCGTTTGCAAACTGGATTCGATCATTTGCAGGATCTTCACGAAGATTTTACATGGCAAGCACTTATACCTTCTACTTCTACAATATTCCTTTCCTATCTAGCTGAGCATATCCACGTGTATCCTGGTTTTAGACCATACCACTTAGAATCCTCACTTATGACTTGAACCTACTGAACTCTAAAACAAGCATTACAAACTTCCCCGCTCTAACTAAATCACGTTCAAACTAACAATATTGAATAAACGAAGATCCTATTCAATCCAGTTGTTCATAGAATTCTAGGAAAGCTCTCTGTACAGTTTAAAGGATCACTTTAATATCGATGCACTTTAATATTCAATAGGTTACATTACGAAAATTTCGAATTTAATCTTAAGTAAAATTCTACAGCTTTTTTATTTATTAAACAGAATCGGGGGACAATTATTATTGAGTGTTAATTAGCCTGGATTTTTTTTTTTTAGTCACTTTATAGAAGTTATAAACATTTATTTATTTAGATTGGACAATTGAAATTACAAAACAAACCAATTTTTAAGAATATCGCCGAAATAGATCAATCACAAAATGATCTCACAAAAATTTTCAAGTTTATTTCTTCTATCATATTTTTGGATAGATCTATAATAATTTTCACGATTGACATAATAATTTAAAAGATAAAACGAAATATTAATAATAAGTATGGTTGGAAAATGAAAATAGTAAACAGAATAAAATCATTGGGAACATAAAGAGAGAAAATGGTTTGCTATATAGAATACAGAACTACAGTCATTTCTTACAACTAAAGCCAAGTAGGATATATATATATAATTCTCTTAAGTATGTCTTTTTATCCTATATAGTTAGTTTATGTATACTGTAACACAACTATAGGGTAATATGTTTCTTCTAGAATATATATACTTGAGTATACTCTCACTTTTCAGGACACATCCTACATGTAAAAGAAGGACATTTTATTTCTATGATAACTGTATATCTTTCTTTATTTACTTTATTTATTTAAAAACAAAAAATGATAAGGGAATAATAATTAAAACTTACATAACTAAAAGTACTCAATCTTATTTTATCAATGAAAGTAGTATGGGAATGCAATTTTATAAATAGTATTAACAATTAATGGTGAGTTTTAATTTTTGGGCTATTTAGAAATTAACCTGGGAACCTTGTAAAACCCGAATACAAGGCAGTGGAGAATTCTAGGCCTTTCCTTTACACAATATACATTACAGAATCCTAACGGATCCTGATACTCTATTTCTATCCTCTACAAATGATGTAGATAAAATGCCATCCCAGTCCCACAATCATAATCCTGCAATATCCCCATAGCAACCTTCAAACCCCCTATACGTATTTAGAAAAATGGTTAAAGAAATGGTCCATTAATTTTTTTTTTTAACAAGTCACTATACATTTTGCGTCCAATTATCTTTACCCTGTTTAAATAACCTGTTTAAAAAAAAAAAAAAAAAACAGTGTTCAACGTTGAACGCTACCTTGGGCTCTTATACTGAAGACCGATTTAGAATCCTGACATAAAAACTAAAGAGGACAAAATTAAGCAGATCGTTTTCATTAACTTAAAAGACTAAGTATTAGACAAATGGAGAATAATCTTATAAATTAATATCTTATCTTACAACTGTAAAAGGAAGTAATACAATCATGCAAAATTTTCTGTATCGCGTTTTCACCGGTACCACATTTTGAGGCTACTATTTGATAGCCTTTGAATCCCCTCAAAAAAAAACAGGTTTTTATAAACTGGTGTGAGTTTTTGTGTGTGTAGTCTAAATAACTCAAAAACGGCAAGTCTTAGAAAAACCTGACATTTATTTTTATGTCCTATAAGGGAACCCAACAATAAACAAGGTTTCGATCATAATCGGTCTGAACAGTGAGCTGTTGAAATTCCAAGAATGAAAAAATAAATCAGTATAAATCAATAAGCAGCTTCGTCTAAAATCAAATCGAAACAATCGCATACCAATGCCAACACACAATACTACTGAGCTAATCCCGCTTCCTTCAACATTTTTTAACTCTATTTTTGGTTCTAAAGTTCTCCGCCATAGGAAAAAATTCAGCACCGTTTGAGGTGCTATTGTGATAATCAACTCAAATTCTGTTAATCAATCTCTGGATATACCTAATGATAAAAGCGAACGAAGAGGCCAACGAAGTTAGTCGCCGGTTACTAAAGAATTAACTTAATTAATGAAGAATAGAATAGAATCGGGGAGGGGGGGTGAGCCTCATTACACTGCAACCTACAAATTGAGGTCTATTGTGGATCCCCTTAACTTACAGAAAAGCCCCCAGCCTTGCCCTCCTAATGAATCCTAGCAAAGCTGAGACCGGTTCCGTCATGAAGCTTTCAGCTTCGGGATTGCCCGTCCCCAATTGAAGAAACCTAATCCTCGCCAGGCCGGCGCACTCACAAAGGATGTGCGCCGGGGTCTCCTCCTCTACCTTGCAGAATCGGCATACCGCACTATCCGCAAGTTGTAGGTGGTGCATGTGTCTATTCAGCCTACAATGCCCTGTTAGTAGACCCACAATTAACCTTATATCCCTTCGGGTTTGGCTCAGTAGGTCTTTGGTAAATTTAGGCAAATGTCTTTTGATGAAGAGCCTCTGTCCTGGTGTTCCCTCCCACCAAGGCAGACGCTGATCTTCTATCCACCCCTTGATAGAAGTTTGGATGAGGCTCCTGGACAAGCCGCAGAAGGGTTCGGAGCCATAAAGGTATCCTGCGAGCCCTCCCTCGCTAGGGCATCCGCCCTCTCATTGCCCAGGAACCCCGCATGCCCCGGCACCCAGGCGAGTGTCAGTTTATTCCGAGTACCCACCTCGGTGAGGGCAAGTAGGCAGTCCCACACCAGTCTTGAGACTATTTGGTGTGAGGAAAGTGCCTTCAGGGCTGCCTGACTGTCGGAGTATATGGCCACTCTTCTACCCACTATCCTTTGCCTTATGATCTCCCTAGCGCAGAGTTGTAACGCCACGACTTCAGCCTGAAAGACCGTGGCGTACTTCCCTAGGCTGGCCTTAATTTTAACTTTAGGCCTGCCCCCGTAGACCCCAGCTCCGACCCCAGTCGGAGTTTTGGATCCATCTGTATACCAGATCGAGTTACCGAACAGGGGTGGGTCGCAGCCCCATTCGCCTCTGCTCGGTATGACAATATGGAAGTTCCTTTCGAAGAAATACTTAGGAACCATCCTATCCGTTGGCATCCCCAGAAGATAGTCCGCCTTGATTTCCTCAATCAACCTCTGGTTATTACGATCATGCCTAGAGGTGATGGGAGGCGGCCCCTGCAGGAGCCTATGTATTCCCATTCTGGCTTCGCCTAGAACGATAATTAATGAAGAAATTAAACTGTAAAACTTTCAGTCAATTTTAAAATAATTTTTTTTTTTATTATTATTATTTACAAAAACAGCATAGTTGCCATAAGTAAAATAGGTTGTGAGCAATTATAAAAAAGAGAGGGAGAACTAACCTCTTTGTTCTGAGACAATAACCCTGTTGTCACCCAATGACTTCTGATTTCGTGATCTTCTGTGAGCAAGTCTCGTGGCCATTGACGTTTCAGGCGTCGGGAAGGATTGTCAGGGAGGGTTCGGGACGAAAGACGACGGACAAGAGGATTGTGATGAGAGGATAAGGACATGTGGAATTTATTGTATCGTGTTTTGACAAAGTCTTGTAGGTAGGGTATGTCTAAGTCTGTGTGGATTGTTTTGTTAGAGACATAGTAGGGAGCGTTGACAATGGTTCTAAGGATTTTAGATTGCAGGGACTGGATACGTTGAAGATTGGAACGCTTAGTTGAACCCCACAGTTCAATTCCGTAGGCCCTAACAGGTTTTAAGATGGCTGTATAGATGAGTCTTTTATTTTGTAGTGTGAGTTTCGATCTGTTTTCCAGAAGTCTTTTGAGTCGTATGAATCGTATGTTCAGTTCTTTTCTTTTATAATTAAAAAATAATTAAATATATAAATAATAATTTAAAAAAAAAAAATTAAGTTAAAAGTTAAATTTAAATTTCAAAGACCAAAATAATCTTGTCAAGTCGATAATTTTTGGGCGGCAACGATGAGAAGTATACAGGACTAGTTGACCTCGAGCTATGGTTATATCTCGGAGAGAATCACATTGTTAACCTGCCAATTTCCTTAGGGCCCTATTCAAGGTTTGTCAGACTTCTGATAAATAAAAAAAGAAGCTTTTATAGTGCAGCTACAAAGTAAAAGAGCTTTTATCGTCTCAGATACTATAAAAAACTAAATAAAGATTTTCGTCAATTTACATTGGCAAAATAATCACAGCGAGCATGAGAATGAAATTTTATTTGCATAAATGTTTTAAAGTCGTAATAGATTTTAATGGCTAAGTTGTTATCTCACATGAAATTTGTTAAATTGGAAATAACAGCATTTACAGGAAAGATAAATTAGAACATAAAATCTTATTTATATACTCGTATATATATATAAGAGATGAGGGGATAATAGTCGGCATCCTTAATTTAAATATTAAAATAATATAAATGTTTTTAGAGGTATAAGTGTAACATAATACAGAGTTTAATAAAGTTCCGAGTTATGCACGAGGAGGGATTTTTCACTTATGGTTATGAAAAGCTCAAGTTTCACTTTCATTATTTACATTTACTTTAAATTAATTTCTTACATTCCTCTCTAATAATTAAATATATGATATGATTTTAAATCTCAAAAATGATATGTTTAAACATTTTGCTAATTACTTTTATAATAAAAAAAAAAAAAGGAAAAATTTGGTGTGAAAAACACTGACACAACTTTCTCTTATTCCAGTTTTCAAAATTATAATTGACAAACTTTATAGTTAGTGTACCAAAGTTGATGGTTATGAATTCGTCGGAGTTCGTTGAAAACTGAAAAAAGTTAGGTAAAAGCGCACTTCCGGTTTACTAATTTTCTTGATACTCAGAATTCTGGCCATCTATTTATTTCTAATTAATTTTGTTTGGATGGTAGAATTGTATAATCAATAATGGCAGCACTTAAGAGAAAAAATATAACCACGCCCCTCACCAAAATGCCTTATATAACTTCACCAGGAGAAATGTTTCAAATAAAAGTTGTAGCTCTTTATACGTGTAGTTCACATAGCTTTTTTTAAAGAAAATCGTTGAAGCCAGTTTTGAGAAAATTGCAAAAAAGTCATCCAATTTTTTTCAAACTTAGATTTTTAACAATGTATTTAATTCTAATTCATATTATTTAGATGACAGAATTGTATAGTAAACTGAAATAGCACTTTAGAGGAAAATCTACCCCTAACCCTCCCCTAAATGTGCCATGAAAAGAATTTTCCCAGAGAAATGTTTCAAATAAAAATTGTAGATCTTTGTATATGTAGTTGACATACTAAGTTTAAAGAAAATCGTCGGAGCCATTTTTGAGAAAAACGTAAAAAAAACAACTAGTAAAGTGGTACTTCCGGTTGAGGAATTTTGACAGATAACGCACCGTCAGATCCCATGGTGATATCGAAAATTTGGCATGATTATAATATTTCCTCTTACTAAGAAATATTTTAAAAATGTGCTTACATCTACATACACATACTTACGTGCATAAATATATGTGCGTAATTAATGTATAACCTTTCTCAATAGCAATGGTCACCCCTCTTCACACACCGACTACTAACCCAAAATAAAAACATGGTTTTTTTATTTAAAAGTTATTTTTTGGTTAAAGGATTTCCAGTAACTAAAGACAAAAAATTATATAAATATATTCTTCCTGGAACCTCGCACAAAAAAAAATTATTATTTATTTGTATAAGAGAGACGGATGTGCTACTTTTACATCTGGAATTCAGGCACGCCAACACAAGCGCAAGCGTGTAAACTATGATTTTGACTGTTTATTGAAGTGAATTTATATTTATTGACTATAACGGCTCTATAATATTAAGAATTTCAGTGGTATTTATTTCTGCCTTGCAACATGTCTAATTTATTAATGTTGTAATCTGAGCCTAATGTATCCTACTGCTTATACCACAAAACATTACCATCTACTGACATTTTCGCGAAAATGTTGGGATATTTGGATGACTGTAAATTCAGGCATCCTTTTATGTAATTCAAATATAATTTAAAAACAATGAATAAAAATCGGAGACAGGCCAGTTTCCAAGTATACTACTAAAATCAGATGTATTTTTGTAGGTAAATAGAAACACTTTTTTGATGAAATATTTCATTAACATTTCCACCTGTTTCATTCATTCCATAACCCCAGATTTAAGCTCCATACCCATTTATAATCCTCATTATGCATTAAATATATTTTTTAATCTAGATTGGAAGACGATATTCTTGTTTAATATCATTCATTAGTACACGTTCATTGCAAATTTAGCTTTTTCGGGTTTTCTCCCTTAAATATGGTAATTTACTGTAACATAATTCATGTTTTTTAATAGTTTCACGCAAAAAATAAACATTACTCCTAATTAATATAAACTAACGGTGATGATTAATAATAATAATATAATAAATACTAATAATAATAATAATAATAATGATGATTCAATTTTCTCTAACAATGTTTTCGCTAGGTATTTAATCCCCCAGCTAGGATATGTTAAACTGTTAGAACGGCTTTTAGCCTTTTTTTTTGTACGTATGGGAATAAACTAGAAAGTTTAAGAGAGTATTAATTAATAAAATGGGACAGTGTAATTGTAGGCACTAAATTTTTTAGTTCATCTTTTTAACCAACATCACACTGACTGGTTTTGTTATGTCGTATTATGGAAGGTAGAAACGCATAATTGGAAATTGTTTATTATTACTGGCTTGTCAATTGCAGAATTATAGTGCGACTTCTCATCAAGAGAAGTATATGTGTTATGCTATAATTACATAAAAAATATTGTTTAGAAACAATGTAATCTAAGGGAAGTTATCGAGTGTTCTGAATGGATTATTTATTTATGATTTAATTATTTATTGCTCAGTACTTAAACAAGAAGTTGACCTATTATGTATAATAGGTAACAGTAATAGGTAACACTGAGAACGTTAATAAATAATTAAATCCTTTACAAAAAAATCTAAATTTGAATTAATTTAAAATTAACATTTCAGAAATAAATAAAAAAATATCTATAAAGTAATTATAAATATTGAAAATGATTAGAGAAACTTCAAGGAAGAAATAACCATAAAATGCTAAAGATTAATAAATGAAATTATGCTCGTGTGTCAAACGGAATATTGTATAAAATATTTAAAGCTGTAGTAAATAAAATATGTTAATATTTCCAACAAAATAACGTAAGGGGTTAACTACTAGTATGTTCAAAAAAAAAGGAAGGAAACAAAGAAGTGGTACAGAACAAGACGAGAAGCATCGTTGAAAATTTTTTGAACCTCGATCCAGAGCTGACACAAGAAAAAAGTAGTCTCAGGATTTATCAATCGTGAGAAAGGATATTTTAAGGATTTTATTAAATTACACAAATAATGTTGCAAAATTCAGCATATTCGAGGGGCGGGAGCACAAGAAGTGTTTGTTGTAAAATGTCATCATGTACGAAAGTACCGTAAATTGAAAAAATTCCCTATGCTTTATTTAGAAAGTTGTTAGGAACGGTTGCTTTATGCTAGATGATGTTATATTAGCATCCACCCCCTGGAAATTGTGCAAAGCATGATTCATAATTTAAGCAACTACTGTCAACAGTGCAATTTGCGAATGAACCTTGAGAAATAAAAAATAATGATGTTTCGAAATGGAGGGTAGAAACATATAATAGGAAACTGTAAATTATGACTAGTTTGCGTTATAATTATTGATGGGCAAGCACAGAGGTGGTAAGCGAATACAAGTTTCTTGGGTGATCGTATCCTTTAATTGTTCAAAAAAAGGATGGAAAAAGGAAGATGTAAAAGTAAAAAAGGAAGGAAACCAAAGAAGCGGTACAGAATAAGACGAGAAACATCGTTGAAAATTTTGTGAACTTTGATACAGAGGAGACGAGAGAAAAAGATAAAGTCTCAGGATTTATCAATCGTGAGAAAAGATATTTTAAGGATTTTAATAAATTATACGATGGTGGAAATGCGCTTCCTCAGGCGCATCCTTTGTAAAACTAGGAGGGACTGTATCAGGTTTGCGCGAATTAGAGAAGACCTCCAGGTACAGCCAGCGCGGCAAATTTTGGAGGCCCGACAGTTGGGATGGTTTGGTCATGTTTTTTGAGAATGGAGGACAGGCACAAGGCCAAACAAATGCTCGATGCCAGGCCCACTGGCAAGAGAGCAAGAGGTAGACCTCGACTGCAGTATGAGGAATATATTGAATAACTCGGCCAGGCAAGAGGGGAATCTCTTACGGGGATAAGAAGGATGGCACAGGATAGGGACCGATGGAAGGGCTGGATTGGGGTTGCTTCTCCACGCCTCACGGCACAAAGGAGATAGGGAAAGAAGAGAAGAATCAATTATACAAATAATGTTGCAAAATTCAGCAAAATACTGAGACGGCATTTCTTTGAAAGAGCTAAGCTCGCCATATTCCTCCATTGCTCCTACTGCCCCGAGAGCTCAGGTTTAGAGATTTGAGTTATTTTTGAAGAATTGGTATAATTTAAAAGAATTTTATGAAGAAATTATTCGCTGATCCTCAAATATTATCCAAATTATATTTTAGAACATGAATCTGATATTAATTTTAGTTTTTGTTACATTTAGTTATGACTTGGGCTTTTAATAACTCCTTTTAAAATACCAAGTAATAAGCACAATAAGGTAAACAATGTGTTAGAGAAACACTCTTGCACACGATTCCTCTTACAGCAATTACGAAACCTAATTGATAAATTTTCACCTGCAAGGTTTACTATAAGCTGAGTGGCCTTCATTTTAACTAAATAAGGGCAGTAGAATTCATTCATGCTCAAGAACTCAAAACACGGATTTCCGATAACTCAATTTCGAAAAGTTGCCATGATTTGCAACACCTCCTCCTTCTTCCGCCATTAAAAGTAAATAAAATGAAATTAGAAAACTTTAAGGCAATCTTTTTACAAAGTCTATCTTAAAATAAGAGGGAAATAGAACCAACAGACATTTTTGAATTTTGTTCCTATTTTATTCAATTAAGCTATTGTCACAATTAATTTCACTTTATGGCGGGCGTTTCAACAGCGTAGAGATCAGGGGAACGTGTGACATGTGTTGAGTTCTGACTTGATTAATTAAATTAATTATTACACAGCAATGTTTCACTATTTAAACAAGTTAATTATCAATAAACACTGTTTATTAACAATACTGAAACAATATGAGGAGTTGTTTTTCCCAATATGTTTGTTTATAATTGTACCATAATAGAAAATTGATTATATGAAAATAAAATTCAAAATTGATACTTTCATTTAGTTCGAACTTATTTTTCATTTAGACGCTACCAGGCAACCTAATAAATCGATAAACCGGAAGTTTTAGTTTATTGAAAGATTTTTTTTTTTTTTTCAGTGTTTCCCACTTTTCACAAAAAATGCTCACAATTTCCTATAAGGATCCCCTACACCGACGCGAAACATTCGCTGCCGAGGCACATATTTGCCAACACCGACGCGGCAGCGAATAGTGGATCTTTCCATATTGGATTTCTTTAGTGATGTTTCGACATTCTATCAAAAATTATTTTAATGGGTTCCAAGACCCATTTCTACGAACCACGACTTGCAATTTCCTTGGCATTTGAAACACGTGAAAAGTTCGTCAATTTTTTTAATAGCTAGCATCTACCTACTATATTTAAGTACTAGTTATATTTTCATTACATTTATTTATATACTATAGGAAAAGTCATAAAAATATATGTAAAAATAAAATAAACTTACCTCTTTCTCCCAAATCTAACCCTATACTGTCCTAAATTTTGCCTTTTTTTCTTACATTTTTGTATTCTTCTTGTGAAAGATCATAAATTATAGGATAGTTTTTCACTGTTTCGATTAGCTTCTCCGTGGAAAACACAATTTTTTTCAACAATTCCAAACCGCCGAAACAATAGCGGCAGCGGAAAAAACTCTGCATGCAGCGTTGGAGCTATACTATAAAATGACGCTCTACTACCGCGGTCGTTGCGGAATCCGCATCACTCAGTGTGAATACATGCATAGACCGCCATGTCTATTGTTCCGCTGCGGTTCCGTGTCCACCGCGGCAGCGATGTTTCGCGTCGGTGTGGGGGGATCCTTTAAACTTAGTATAACAACTATTCATTTTATAAATATTACAATTTTTACCTTGTAACATAGAGGGCCCAGTAAAATTTAGAACTTCTATTTAAAGTTTACCTATAAATTGCTGTTTCATTGTAACATATCATTTCTACCACCTGACTAGTTTCAAAGGCCATCAAACATTTGGTCCAAACTCCAAATTCCGGAAAAATGCATTAAGGGAAATCTTATGAGTGTTTCATAACAGATAATTTTATTTTATAACAGTAATAAAAAAAATTTCTCATAAATAATAACGTCTACTTATTCTTTTTTCTACTTTTTGCGCCATTTTGTCTTCTTTTTTTTACGATTAATATCATTCTTCGACCATATGCTTCAGTTTTACTAGAGAAAATCAGAACGAGTGATCCGAAGGAGACTGTGAGTCGTGCTCTGAAATCTGATAGTTTCCTTCTTTATAAAGAGCTGCTGGATGTTAATAAAAATCTTTCTACATGCAATGTTGGCCTAAATGGAAAAGTTAATCTTAAAGATCTGAGCTTATTGTTCAAAATAAAGGGTGAATTACTCAATCTAAACTGTGTCCCAGGGCTTAACAAAGACCCAGATAAAGGGAGATGCCACTTGTGTAATATAAATGAACGAGTATATATGCTCCACTTCTTATTTCAGTGTTCTGCGCTGGCTCATATTCGTCAATTACACTCTGGAATGGGTTTAATTTTCATCCCAGTTTGTGATTTCATACCTCTCCAATATAACTGATTGCCTTGTTTTTGTAAAATTTGTTCAACAAGCTCTAAATTATAGAAATAAAACCAACAATTAGTACTCACAATTTCATAATTAATAATAATAATAATAATAAAAAATCTGGTGTGAAACACTCACATAACTTTCTCTTACTCCAGTTCTGAAAATTATAATTAACAAATTTTATAGTTTTTAACCATATTTAATGAAATTCCTCGAAAACTGAAAAAACTGCCCAGTAAAAGCGCACTTCCGGTTTACTAATTTTCTTGAACTCGGAATTTTAGCCATCTATTTCCGAAATCAGTAAACCGGAAGTGCGCTTTTACTGAATAGTTTTTTTTAGTTTTCAACAAATTTCATTAAATTATAAAACAATACTATAACCTATAGAACACTATACTATAAACAACAAACTATAAAATTTGTTTGTAATAATTTTGGGAACTGGAGCAAGAGAAAGTTGTGTGAGTGTTTCACACCAGATTTTTTTTTCAACTCTGTTATCATTATTATTTTACTTACGTCCCATTGGCAAAATGTTCTATTAAAGACTTCTTCAGATAATAAAAGAGTACATATTTATTAAAGAATGGATTGTTAGAAAAGAATAAATTGTTTCCTATTATTCTTGACTAGTGAGAGAATATAATCCAAAAAAAAAACTCGAAAGGAAAGAAAAATAAGGATAAAAGATTTACTAAAAAAAAAGGGAACGCTGGGCCCTTGAAGATATAAAAGTGGTCTCCCTCTTCTTCCTACATAAATAGGCCAGCGGCCTGACTTCTCATAATGTTATCATCCTAAGGGATGGCCAGAGCTGCTTAACCAATACTCCACTATTATACTATATATATATATATATATATAATCCTGAGAAACTTAATTTAATACCTACAATATTGGTTAGACTTGGGGCACCTTAATACATAAGTCACCACATTTTCTAATCACATTTAACCTGAAATTTGATTCCTCTGGTTAAATAAAAAAAATATCTACTGAGAAACTCTTACACGAATTCTCTTACTAAAGGGTTAATACTAGTATAAAATTGACCATTTTTTTTTTTTTTTAATTTGCTTTTAAATTTTTTTCAGAGCTTCATTCAGATTTTTTTCTTCCTAGGAGACTCTACAGCTCACTGTCTGAAATGGACTGTGTTGTCTGTCACGAGAGACACCGAAAGGCCGACAGTGCACTGAGAAGACTGTGGACGCCAATGACCATAGGAAGTTTAACGCGCCTTAAATTAAAAACAAAATAAAAATAAAATAATATAAATATAGATGAAGGCCTTTTGCCAGGTAGTCATTTCAATGTAGTTATAATATTGTCCAAAAGTGAGCGCCAATTATATTGAGGAAACTCAAATAACTCATTAGAAATTTAACGCTACAAATTGCGGAGAAACTCATAAAATCCAATTTTTTTTCAAAAAAAAGTATTTGAAATAAAAGTGATACATTTATATATTATGTATAGTTGTTAACATTCCAAGTTTAATGAAAATCGTTACTGTCGTTAAAGAATTAAGAGAAAATTATTGCAAAAACCCTATTCTGTAAAGCCGTTTAATTCCGTTTGATCGGAAACCTTCAATTTGTAATTCTAGCCATTTTTCTAATAAATAATACAGTAAACTCCCGATTATCCGTGCATGAATTTAATTTAAAAATTCAACGCATGGATCAAGGGATTATCTCATTAGTGAAACAACATTACCGCAATGACCTTATTAAAAACCTCTTTGTGATGAAGGTGATGAATTGATTAAATTTTGGAAAAAAAAGAAGACAATACTGGATGCGATACATGGTCTAACACAATCTTGGAACAAAATAAAGCCAATACCTCGTTTGATCGTGGAGTAAAATTCTACCAAATGTAGAAGGTGATTTTTTTTGGATTCTATCGAGACCGAGACAAGTGAAATAGTATCTGAAATGAATGAGCTCTAATGGCAAATTTAGATGGCTTTGAAAATGTTGATAGTGAAAATATTGAGGAGTGGTTAGAACATGATTCATGTGATGGAGGTTTACAAATAATGAGTGACGCGGGATATTATTTCCAATCTCATTCAACCAGAAGAGCAAGAAAATGAAGCTGAAAGTGGACAAGAAATTAACAATCGCATTAATCACAACACGGCCTTGAATCTGTTGACACTTTGTTGGAGTACATCGACCAATGGGAATTCGACTATAACGACATAATAGCTGTTAGAAAAATTCGAACCGATATTAAAAAATCATTAAAAGATTCCTGCTAACAAACCAAAATCACAGATTTTCTTAATAATAATGAGCATTAAATATGTTAAAATAATTGTCTGCCTTAGAAATGTATAATATGTTGTATTTTAGAAATTAATAATTATAGTTCGGATTAACCGTGTTTTTCGATTATGCGTGCAGCCTCTCCCCATCATTAACCCGGATAATCGGGAGTTTACTGTCTTATGTAGAGATATATTATACTGCAATGGTACTTTAAAGGAAGCTTAACATTACTGTGCGTCACGAACCTCCAAACAGAACCTCCCAGGAAAATATTTCAAATAAAAGTGATAGGTACTTATGTGTGTAAATCCGGGTTCGAATCCAGCAGTGCTACTCTTAGTAGTTCAGTTATGACAGTGTTCTCTAGCTACAGACAACACTGCTCCGGAGGGCAGCAGTAAACTGTGAAGGTTCCCGGGGGGTACAATAGATCTTTCAGGTCACAGATGCACTATTCCCTATAAACGTTCTAATCTATAGAATCTATAGATGTGATAGTATACAAAGTGTGAATAAAATCGTTGGTGACATTGTCGAGAAAATCGCGAAAATAAGGGGGGGGGGGGCACATTCAGTAAAGTCGCACTTCTGGTTGACGGATTTTGCCCTGATATCTTCGTGTCAGATTTGGTAGGTAGTAGTCCTATGACGGAATACTAAGTTTGAGCTTAATGCGATTTTTCGTTTTATTAGATATTTTATTATCAACAAACTCACACACTCTATTTTCTTAAAAAAAACACTTTTTGTACCCAGAGGACTTCAAAACGTACATTTCATAGATCGATATCGAAAATGTGAGACAATACTTCCTCTTATGATTCCTATACTTTGCTACACGAGTACTTCCTCCTACCAGCAGTAAAAGAAAATAAAAATCACGGCGTGACGCTGTTAGATAAGATTCAACGACTTAACACAATTTTAAGGTTAACTTAACATTAAATAATAATTCCAACTTTAAAGAAACTCAATTAGAACTTGAGGAATGTAATAAGAAAAGTCGTAAACCAGAAGTTAGTCGAATTAAGAATGTTCCAACACCGGGCATTATCATTATTATAATTATTATTATTATTAAAATTGTTCTACTTCCCGTTCGTTACCGGTAAAGTTACATGTAGCAAGTTTTACTTCTTAAACCTTTTTAATCATTATGAAAACACTCAACGATATTTTCATGATGCTTTACATAAATAAGACTCTTTTATAAGTTTCTTTACATACGATAGTTGTTCTTTTTTTTAGGGTGATATCATAAATAAGGAAGTGGATAACTCTCTGCGAGAGAAGAAGAGACGACAGTTCAATTCTATACACATTCACGCCCTGAATTGATGGATTCGATCTATGGATTCTGTAAATGCGCTTTTCTATTCATGATCACTCAGTGATTTATGAAAGGCATTCAATTTTCAATTATATGTGAAATAAACAGGGATATTTTAATAAATAACGCGTTATTGAGCATTTGATAGTTTGAGCACACAGTTCGGAACTATGATGTAATCTTTCTATTCCATTGAAGAAACATCAATAAAAATAATTAAATAAATAAATATACTGATAATAAATTAAAAAATAATTAATAATAAAATAATATTGATAATTTTTATTAAAAAAATAAATAAAAATTAAAATTCTGGACTTACCAATAAGCGGAGATGGCAGATTTGCTGTAGTAGACTCCATTTTGTATCTTATCACCAACAATATATAGAAGAAATCTGAAAAATATAAATATTAATTAAATATTTTTAAATAATAAATAATTAATTAAACAATATTTACCTCAATAAACTGCAGTATTATTTCATTAGTACTAGAAAATATTAACACTTTTTTACTTTCTCTTACTCCTAGTAAGAGGAAGTATTGTAATCTGTCAAATGTTCGATATCGAGTTTCACCGGAAATATCCGTTTTTAGTCCCTGAGTCCCAAAAAAAGTGGTTTTTAGGCAAATGGTCTGTGTGTGTGTGGTGTGTCACGTATGTGTGTTGTGGTGTGTGTGTGTGTCGTGTCCGTGTGTGTGTATGTATGTATGTGAACAGCATAGCTCAAAAACGAAAAATCGTAGAAAGTTGAAATTTGATATTCCGTTTAGAGGTCACCATGGGATCTGACTGTACGTTATCTGTAAAAATTTCTCAACCGGAAGTACCACTTTACTAGTTGGATTTTTTACTTTTTTGCGATTTTCTCAAAAATGGCTCCGACGATTTTTTTTAAACTTGGTATATCAACTACACATACAAAGAGCTACAACTGTTATTTGAAACATTTCTCTGGGAAAATGCTTTGAAGGGCACTTTTGGGGAGGGTAGGGAATACGTTTCATCATAAAGTGCTATTTCAGTTTTATTAGACAATTCTGCTTCTAATATGTTATAGAATTATATGTTGTTGAAAATTCCGAGTTGGAAAAAATCGCGATTAACCGGCAGTGCGTTTGCTTTAACACTTACTAATGATTTATTTCAACTTTTTTTCGCAATTTTTCATCAAAATGGGCTTCCGCGATTTTTTTGAAACTTCGTATATAAACTAAGCATGCAAAGATCTACAACTTTTATCTAAAACATTTCTCTGGGAAATTTCTTTTAAGAACACTTTTAGGGGAGGGTTGGGGTTAGATTTTCATCAAAGTGCTATCCTAGTTCATTACACACTTAGAAATAAATAGATGGCTGACATTCCGAGTTTCAAGAAAATTAGTAAACCGGAAGTGCGCTTTTACTGAACAGTTTTTTCAGTTTTCGACGAATTTCATTAAATTTGGTACACAAACTATAAAATTTGTCAATTATCATTTTGAGAACTGGAGTAAGAGAAAGTTGTGTGAGTGTTTCACACCAGATTTTTTTTTTTTTTTTTAATGAGATGTTTATATGGCAATGGCTAGAGAAGTTTTTAAAGAAAAAAAGAATTCTTGGTTGCTCTAAGTTTCGAGTACCGTTCAGGAGCTCTTTAGAGTGCGAGAGGAGTGTACGTTGACAATGAAATCTTAAGACTCTTTTTTGCTTTAAAAACTCCTCTGTCCCGTGGCCGTATAAACATCTCAATATAATTTTGGGATGTTGGAGTTAGATATTGTGTACAATTGGTGTCATGTGTAAACTAGTTTTGAATTATCTCACTGGACAATATGATGATCATTGTGGCTGTGGAGATCTAAAAGACTCTTTTTTTTACATTTTTAATTGTGTCATTACACAATTATAGAAGTTTGTAATGATATAGCGCCTGCACAGACCGGCAAGAATACGAAGAATAATTCTACCTTGAAAGATCAAAAGGCGGTTAAATATATATATATATATGAAATAAGAAAAAAAAAAACTAGACCATCAGATAAAAGACCAACAAGAAGATATAAATAAATTTAAGTAAATAAATTACTTGGTTACAAACATGGCGCGTTAAGAATAATGTTCATTTCGTGTTTACTACAAAATATTCCTGACATTAGAATTATTTTTATGAGGCTAAAAACACAATTCAGCGGATGAGCAGTAATAATTTTTTGAACTTTCAGGTTGAGTGCAGAGGGGCCGACAGGATCTTTATCCTACCCAAACTCCAACCAGCCCCCCCTTTACACGTGCACGAACTAAAACAAAGAACTTACATAAATCCATGCACTGACCGACCCTTCCACCAGCCACCACACCAAAACACCGCGACATGTACATGAACTGAGGAATGGCAAGATGGCGGCGACATGTGCTGCTGCTATCCTACCACACTGTTATACATATATAATATGCTAAGGGTCGCCACAATAATATAGTAAGCAGTTTCCTATTTTTTATTTTTATTTTTGCTGATCAGTAACTTTCCCTTCTTTTTTTTTGGAAAAACGAAGTATAATTTTTTAATAAAAATTATCTTCAACTTACCAAACAAAGTTCATATTCATAAATATTAACACTTTATAAATAAAATCTTCATCATTGTCAAGAACTTGATTTTTTCTTTGAATTTTTTCTAATGTTAATGATTAAGATGATACTTTCCAGAATTGTCTGCTTCTTTTGTAACTACAGAATTCGAAACTATTTAAAAGAATTTGATAATGTGATGGCATATGACACATCAGATTAGTTCCTTGCTATCCGTAAGAAAAGCCAAGGTCGTATCTTCATACGAAGCCAACCAACAGTTGTGGATATAGTATCGTCCTGCTTCCCCTACACAGGTGCCTATACTGAAGGAAAAAAAGGACAGTGGACGCCCCATTCTATCACCATCGTCAAGAGCGAAGACACCTTCCGCGCTACCAGCCAACAACAAACACCCAGTCTACACATCACACACTTGCCTATCTCGCTTTTAGTTTTCGCTCCTCGTCTCTTAATCTACTAATTAGTCAAGTCCTTAGAATTGCAATGTATGTATTTATTAATTACAGTTCCACTAATGTAGAAGATAAAGGTGAATTTAGTGGGGGCGCATCCGCGAGGCAGGAAACTGCCGGGAACCTCCTGGCTTCTCCTTTGAGAGGCCTGGAGAGGGATGCCTCCACGGAGAGTTTAAATAAGAGTATTGAGAAGCTTCTGCTGACCTACCCTGGTCTAAACGAGGGAGCCGCCGGAAGGCCGACCCCGAGTGAAACCAAAACGAGGGAGTCCGGCAAAAAGAGAAAGAAGAAGAAGAAGGGTACGGAGGAGACGCCAGAAAGCTCCCCGAGGCCAAACGCCCGAAAGTGGAGAAGGCTAAGTAGCCACAGGTCGCCGTGGTCAGAGCGGATGGTGAAGTTATGACGAGAACTACGCGAAGCACGTCAGAGCACAACTTGTGAGTGCTCTGGATGATACTGGGAGCGGGAAAAGCACCGCTGACGAAGGCTGGTGGTCACAATTTGAGGAGTCTGGCGTGGTGAGTGAGGGCATGTTCCTCACCTGCGGCGACGAGAGGACTAGGGCTTGAACAGCCAGACAGGCTATCACACCCAGAGATGAAATCCACTACGTCATGTTGGAGGAAGAGGATATCCCGAAGATGATTCGGGTATCCGTTTGGGAAGAGGTGTTTCTTGGAGAGGTTTCTGAAACGCTTGGCGGGGCAAAATCCTGGTCTGCGTACAGATCTTTGTACAGTCCTCAGCTCCTTTGAGAAGGATAAAGGTAAGTGGATGGTGTTCTTTATAGATCCCCATTCACTCCGGATTCTGAAGGAAAAGGAGTGGAGACCCTATTATGAGTTGGCCCGGATCACCTTCAAAAGGAAGGAGGAGAGACATCGAGGCCAGCCTAGCAAGGAGAGCAGCGGAGGGAAGTAGCCTGCTCATTTTCTGTGTCTATCAGTACAACACACACAGGAGCAGGGAAGTTGTGGCGGAGATGGCTGAGGTCATAAGGGACACACCCTTGATGGTAGGTTTAATACAGGAGCTCTATATCATTCGAGATGGCGTGGCAGGATGGGGTGATATGAGATTGAGAACATTTTATGATTGTAGAGCAGAAGGCCCAGGACTTGTCCTGGCATCTAAGCATATGTAGTGTTCAATGTTAAGAGAGTTTTGTTCTAGAGATTTGACGGCAGTTTCGTTAGGATAGGAGAGGCAACAAGTAGGCTGGTTTTGGCGTCGGCCTACCTACTTTATGACTCAGAGGAGCCACCACCAGGCCAAGCAGTGGAGCGTCTGGTGGAGTGGTGCGAAAGGGAGAACCTGCCGCTGCTGGTAAGATTCGATGCCATCTCGCACAACACGCTGTGGGGAAGCAGCGATACCAACCGGCGTGGGGTGACACTGGCGGAGTTATTAGTAAGTAGAAACCTTTTTCTTTTAAATAGAGGTAACAAACCAACCTTTATTATTAGGAATAGGGAAGAAGTGATAGATATTACTGCGGCTTCCAGGCAATTTTTGTCCTGGACGTCCGGCTGGGAGGTTATGGATGACTGGGCGCTGTCCGATCATAGATATATTAGAATCACCCTGCGTCTCGAGATGGGTGAGGTGAAGAAATTTCGAAATCCGAAAAGAACTTACTGGGATAGATTTACCTCGGTCTTGAGGAACGATAGGTTAGGTCCGGATGGACCAGTTGAGGGGGAGAGCCTGGATCAGAGAGTGGATCGGACCACTAGCACGATTGTTCGAGAATATGAGACTTCATGCCCTGAGCATGAAGTATTGCATAGGAAGGTCCAGTGGTGGACGGCTCGACTAACTGACCTAAATAAACAGATGAGACGGCTAAGGTGGAGAGCTAGGGAAAGTAACGCGGAGGAGGACTGGGAAAGGTTCATTCAGACTAAGCGAGAGTACAAAAGGGAGATTCGGAAAACGAAGAGAGACTCTTGGAGAACTTTCTGTGAAACCCTGGAGGGGAACAGGAGGTCAACCGGGTCTTCAGGTTTTTAGGTAAGAGCGGGGACCAGTCATTGGACAGTATGGTAGTGATGGACAGATCACCTATATAAAAGGTGTTACGGGTGATGCCGATAGGCATTTACCGGATAATGTGGAGTATGTTGGAGAGAGCGCGGGTCTTTTACCTGACGTACAGGGAGTAGATTTACGGGGTAAGGAGCTAGCAAGTAAAGTGGTTACTTTGAGGAGGGCGAGTTGGGTATTCGCTTCTTTTAGTAAATTCAAGTCGCCGGGTATGGATGGTCTGTACCCGGTGTTTATTCAAGAAAGCTGGAACATGTTCGACAGTACATGGTTAGGAATACTGAGGGAAGCCTCAGTTCGGGCTATATTCCTCGGGCTTGGAGAGATAGTAGGGTCGCATTCATTCCCAAACCGGGGAAGTTGGACTATTTAGACCCTAATGCTTACAGGCCAATCAGCCTTGCGTCATACGTTGAGCATACATTGAACATACGTTGGAGTCTAAAGAGTACGCGTTTGGATGCTTCTTAGATATTGAGAGGGCATTCGACAGCGTGGCCCATGATAGAATCAGAGTTTTATTGGCGGAGAGGGGTTGGGTGGGACTCTGGTTAGATGGATTGTTAACCTCCTGTCTTCGAGGATTGTTTATTCTCGCTTGGGAGCTGCGGAGAGAAGGGTGAAAGGTAGTAGGGGCTTTCCCCAAAAAGGGAGTTTGTCTCCACACCTATGGTGTCTCATCGTCGATGAGCTCCTTTGGGAGATGAACGTAGGGGATTTTACCTGCAGATGTACTCTGATGATGGGGTAATCTTAATCACAGGGAGACATCTGAGTGTGGTGTGTGACTTGATGCAGTCGGCGTTGTCTTACGAGGAGCAGTGGTGCAGAAACTATGGCTTGTCCGTCAACCCGGACAAAAGCTCTTTAGTTCTATTTACTTAGGAGACCTAGGCTCTTCGGTAAGGAACTACAAATTTGCAGTGAGGTTAAATATTGGGGGTCCCGTCAACAATAAGTTGAATTGGCGGGCTCACATTGAGCATGTTTGTGAGAAGGGGCAGAAAGTTTTCTGGCAGTGTAGGAGACTAGCGGGTAAGACCTGGG
>JAAEAF010009367.1:0-47774 GCA_011037195.1 Triatoma infestans
ATGTGATGGATGCAAGAAACTTGAAATAATATTAATTTTTAAATAAATCTAAATTATCAAAATATGTGACATTCCCTTGCAAAAGGACCAGCCAGGTAATACAAGTACAGTTACTAGGAATGTCCAAGAACCTTTATGGCTTTGTTCTATCCCCTTCTCCTCACAAGGGAGGCACTAAACGGACAAAGAGAAGAGATATTTTAAGACAGACTCGTTCTAGCTACCAAGTTGAAAACATCAGAGCCAGTATCAAGTTTTAAGAGTTTATTCCAATTAAATTATAAGCATATTGTTGTGATAATCTAAAGTAACTTAATTTCTCTTAGAGAATATATCTTTTGAAAAACAGTGTGACTTCTTTATTATTGCTAACACTTCATTCTCTTTTAAACTACATATTTACAAGCCCTTCATACAAATCCGCTCGTGCTACACAACCAGCTACCACATACACACCAATATATTACACTCACAACGTGATACCTAAAATTATATTTTTAATAAATATCACCCAGTAAATAATTTATATGAAGTTATAAAAATTGTTATGCAACTTAAGTTACATACTACCCAATATAAAATATCTTATATAACTGTGTTTTGTAATTTTTTTTTATGAGTCCAGCCTAATGTATAGGTACTCAAACGTATTTACTAATTGTATTGTTATCTGTTTGTCCCCTTCTATATTAAACTCGACTAGACTTGCGTCTATATTTCTCATTATTATTTATTTCATTATTACTTTATTTGTCGGTTATGTGTTTAAAATATTTAATATTTTATAAACCTCTTTATGATTTAGATAACTAATATACCCGCCATTGTAATATGATACTACCATTACCAAAATATCGGTCATATAAAAAAGAAAAAAATGTTTAATCGATACAAACTCAATTAGCTAACTCTGAGAGAAGATATTTTATAATTTTCTTTTTTCTTTTTTGTTAAATAGAAGGTGGCTAGCGGCGGCCATTACTATGGGCAGTCTGGTGAGGCGGGCGGAAGGGGATGTTAAGCGGACATATATCTCTCTTTCTCAGGGTCATGTTTGGTAGTAGAATAGGGTTAAAGGATAAAACTATTCCCCCTTCACTTTAATTATGGAGCGAGTAATTACAATTAAAATCACTCTACCAGAGTTTTTTTATTTTTTTATTTTTATTAAGGTTTGACCTAAAGGAAAAGTGGAAAATTGCAAATAAATCAAAATAAATGAGCTTGATTATATTATTGACTTAATTAAACAAACAAACAAACAAACAAACAAACAAATAAAAAATGTGGTGTGAAACACTCACACGACTTTCTCTGATTGCAAATAAGAAAAATGTTTAATTGATCAATTTTCTTCAAACTAATTAATAATGTTTGTCTTCAGTTTTATATCAATCGGAGAATTTAAACTTAATAAATTCTCTGACTTTTTTGATAAAAGCATACTTCTTCTCACTCCTTAAACTTCTTTAAATGAACTTTCTCAGAACAAAGTTTCAAACAAAAGTGATAGATCTTTATATTCACAATTAGTGTACCAAACTTATTGAAATCCGTCAGTATTTTTATAGAGAAAACTCCACGAAAACTTGCTAAAAACTGTTCAGTAAAAATGTACTTCCAGTTAACCGTTTTTCTTTAAACTCAAAATATTAGAAACATATTTCTATTCTATTTAATGTTATTTAGATGACAAAATTATGTAATAAATTGAAAGAGCCCTTAAGAGGAAAACATACCTTTAAATGACTTTACCCAGGAGAAATGTTTCAAATAAAAATTGTAGTTCTTTGTATGTGTAATTCACATACTTCTTCATCTTCTTCTTCCGGTAGCACTACGGCCCTTGAAGGATCTTGGCTTCCTGCAGCAGATGGTTCCAGAGGTCCCAGTCCATAACCTTCCTTTTCCATTGCCTTACTTTTCATATTTCGAAGATCGGACTCTACATCTTGCAACCATCGCAGTCGGGGCCTCCCCCTTGGTCTTCTTTTGTAAAAAAAAAAAAAAAATCCCCCGCTAGAGAGAGCATTCCATCATACAGTCTGCATTCTGCTTTGAAAGACAGAACACTTACTTCAGGAATCGCTCTGTTAAACTCATGCGAGATTTGCCCTTATTCTATAGATAAACATCATTTTATTAGGATACAGTTGTGATATTGTAATATAATTAAATTTGCTCAGAGAATAATATATTTATTTTACAAACAGTGGTGCTCTCTTGATTAGTACCAGTACTTTTATCTCAAACATACATTCAAGCCCTTTTACAAAACCGCTCGTGCTACTACAAACATACAACAACATCACCAATCACATTTCACTGGCCCGTATATATATATATCTCAGCACTTTTCTTTCCCAGCAGTTGAGTTTGTATTCATCGGCTACCGTCAATGTCCAAGTCTCAGTACCATACATAACGATTGGCCTGAGCATGGTCTTGTATATGGCAACTTTAGCTTGCTTATAGACATATTTATTACGGATCGTCGATCTTAGCGCCGCCCCCAGGCATCTATTTCCGGCTAATTCTACTTCTAATGCCACTCAATTCTACTTCTTGCTGACCTCATTTTTGGCCGTAAGGGTTGCTCCTAAATATTTAAATCCCTTATCCCTTCAAAACGGTATGGCTCGACTTGAAGTCACATACTTAGTTTAAAAAATCGTTAAACCTGTTCTAGAGAAAATTGTAGAAAACTAAAAAAAAATACTTTTCAGTTAAAACGCACTTCCGGTCACCCAATCAACGGAATTTCACCTAAATATTTAATTCTCATTAATATTATTTAGATGAGAGAATTGTGTAATGAACTGAAATAGCAGTTTAGAGAGAAACCTAACCCCCACCACTCCCCCAAAATACCCTTAAATAAATCTTCCCGGAAATACGGTTCAAATAAAAGTTGTAGCTCTTTTATTCGTGTTGTTCATATTGTGTAATTCACAAAATTAATTAGACTGTTTTATTATCTTAAATGTAATTTGGGATACTCTGCGAGTATAATTTTTGTAAAAGAAATTATTTTCTACATTTTCCCCAAACTAATCGTTCACATAAAAGCCACCATAGGGATTGTATACCGATTAACCGATAAATTGACAAAAAAAAACGTTCGATAAACATACCGGTAAATTTCAAAAATTCCCCGGGTAATACGGTAAATGAAAAATCCATACTAGAAATTTTTATGTAGAAAATATTGTGTTTATAAATATTTAAAAGGGATAAAGGGACATTGAAAATAAATATAAAAAAAACAGGTAAGTGTAAGCAACAATATATTTAATTACTAATTTTATGTGAGATATTTTTTGTTTGTTTAATTTTAATTTAAACTTTCTTGAGTTGGAGAGCCGCTGTAAATCGTACAGAAAGCATACAGTTACAGAGTTACAGTTAGCATATGTGATTTTTTGCTCTGCACTTTTTTGAGATTTTTAATGGTTTAAAATCTTTACAATCAACGTTTTTCTTAAAGAATGAGTAAATATCTCCTTTTATAAATATTTAAAAATAATTATATGTAAATAATTCGCTATTTTTTAAATAATTAGCAATTTTGAATACACCACATTATGACAGGACATTAATGGCAATATTATTGTTAAATAACATTGAAATTTGAACCTTAAATAATTTTTTTACTTCCAACAACTGTTTAAAATAATTAAATACAAAATATTTATTACAAGATTCTAATATTATGCCTTAAGATTGTACAAAATATGTATTATTCTAACAAATTATTTATGTATTAATACAAAATATGTATTATTCTAAAAAAAAATTTACCGCTAAATTTACAATCCCTACACCAAACCTTCACATTATAATAAACAATAGTACGGGACATCGAATTAAATACTACCAGTTTAGCAAAATAAGAGGAATGAATCTCATTTTTTATACAGCCGCAAACTTTGCCTGCGAAAATACTTTCATCGATATTTATACTATAATTCAAAAACATTATTCTTTCTGTCCACAGAAATCTCAACCCAAATTTATAATCTTAATTTTTTTTTTTTTTAGCTCTACTGATTGCAATATTTTCGCATAAAAACACTCTTAATCTTTTTATATATCTGGCATTATTCCAAACTGTTCTGGCTCTCACAAATGAAGTGGGAAGTTCAATTCTTTTATCATTCTATAAATTCTGCTATTATCACTCCATCTTTAATAAATTTCTCTAATATGAATACAAAAAGAAAAAAAAAAAACTAACCGCCTATTTTAATCATCATCTTCCGCAATTCATATTACCTTTCGTAATACATATTTTTTTTTTTCTGTATTGATTAACTGACTATTAAGTGAACTGTGTCAACATATTTAATAAAATGGAAATTATGCTTATAGGAGACAAGGCTAAGGAGAAGTTAAACAGAGGAATGCAGAAAGCAACGCCGGAAGGCAAGCCGCAAAGACAAGCCATTCCAACATGGCTTCTTAAGAACTATGAGGAGGTGGTGTTTATAAAGCTTAGCTGAACACTACTATAAATGCTTAGGAGATGCCAAACATCACAGACTTTTTTTATGGGTTAAATTATCTCACGAATGCATAAAGTGGGGTTATTTGTAAACATCACAACATGCAGCATTTTTTTTTTTAACAATACAATGAATAATGTTTAATATGAGTTATATGTTTTACTGCAATGACACTTAATTTTTAATATTCAGAGATTGACACATCGTAAATAGAAGTTAAATAATCATTTAAATTTAAAAGAGGTTCCTAGGATGAATCTAAGGGAAGCACGGTTAGACTCGAACCCGAGACCTCCGCGTTGCTAATCTAGCGCGCTACCACTGAGCTAATTCCTTTCCTTAAAATTTCTTAATATTGTGGGAACTTTTTTGCATTTCGCCATACAGCCAATCCTGTATTGAAGTAGGATTATCCTTACTATAACTTTAGTCACGACTGCAATTACTAAATTGATTATTGTAGGTAAATAATAAAGACTTTGTGAAGTATCGTTAAGATCGACCATAGATTCATTTAATATTTCAAAAATTTTCTATATTATTGAAGATAATGATTTTCTCGTATTGAAAAAGAGCCTGCAAGTATTTGTACAGCTGGTTAAATAATCTACCTCTCTTATACGACGTTATTTGGGCGATTACCACTAGCATATTTACTTCAAGTCCTCTTGTTCGTAACATCTTTCGCATATGGGGATATATTCTACCTTAATTTTGTGTGGATAGCTCTACAAGAGATCATGGTTGGATTTTAGTGTACACATTGTTGCCGCTAAATGCTTGTTGACTGTCCAGTCCTTAAACTATGGAGGTCTTCTAAATTTAGGCACATTTTTGGGTGTATATTTTGTTCACATTAACCTCGTGAAAGTCCAATATTTCTAAAATAAAGTGATTAGGATAGACAAAATAAGTGACTGACTATTTTTATTAATGAAATTTTACTGTTGCTCAATATAAGAAAATTTCGTGCTGCAGGAATCTAATGTCTGATGCTTTACCTCCTTACTATTATATTTGGAACCGTATGTAAAAATGCAATGGAAAGCAGGCCAATGAACTTGTAACGCGGAAATCCCGGTTTCGAGTCCAATAATGCTGCCCTTAGATTTTTTTCTCATCCTAATCCTCTAATAGATATCAACTTCATATCTTTTTGATAATAACTCACGTCGTCTGAAATGGCTTTGGCCACGCGATTTACTGAGCGATGGAGGTCAATAGTTGACTCATTTCAAGAGCATCCAATGGATTGTAGCTTCTCTCATGTCAACTCAGTGATAATATTTACTTGTTGCAGGAGCAATCGCACCAGTAGTTGTAAATTCCAATAAAGCATTAAATAAAAAAATAAAACAACTTTCTAATCAAGAATTAGGATTAGGTTTTATCACTTAAATATTTTTTTATTTTTGAAAAATTCAATTAATATAACATTCATGTTAAACAATGATGTGAAAGATCAATTACTGAACAAAAAAAAAAAATGTCTTCTAAGAACGGATTTGAATTGAATATGCCCCCTTAATATTCGATTCAAATCCAAATCCAAATTCATCGCTCTATGTAATCTTTGATGAAGATGGTGTAATGGTAAGTATAGTAGCCTTCCTAGCAGTTGATTCGGGTTCGATTTCCGGCAATCGAACTTCATTTTTAAAAAGAAATTGATCACATTACAGATATTGTTAATAATAGTTTTTAAGAGGAAAGGGATTAGCTAAGTGGTTAGCGCGTTGGACTCCCATGCGGAGGTCTCAGGTTCGAGTCCAGTGCTACCACTAGAATTTTTTTCTTTCTAGGAACCGCTAGATCACTGTTCGTTGAAGGACAGTGTTGTCTGTAGCGAGAACACAGTCCGGAAGGCTCCGTACCATAGATGTTGACGCGCCTTAAATTAAAAAAAAAAAAAAAAGTTCTTAAGCAAATCATGTTACAGTAATATTATTTATTTATTTATTTGTATCTAGTTCTTAGTTTCAAAATTTCAAGATCTCCCTCGAATTTAATCCATCTTATTATGACAAATATATTAGCTTCCTGAGTGACATTAATAATTTATTATTATCAGAAACTGATTAAAATTATATCTAATTAATTTTTTTGAAAAAATAGCAAGTAGAATATTTATTGCTAGTAAAATCCGTATATCCAGAACAAGATCGATCATATGGTATGTAAAAATCTTATACCCGCACATCACTTGTGTAGTGCCCTTTAATATAACCTTTTATAAAACTGGCAGATATAACAGTAAGTGTTTGTTAAAGTAGAATTTCTAAAAATTGGAATAAAAAAAAATCACAATTTACAGATTTACATTTTAAAAACTTAAGCTTTAATTAATTATAGCTTTGATTGTAAAATTTTGAACTAAGGATAGATTCACAAAATATTAAGTGGTATTTTTTTGAAATAACTGATTTTAGTATTTTTTCACTTTTTCTGCTACTTTCTACATTTTTCTTCCCACCATGATTTGGCAGTAGAGCAATTGGTTTTTTTTTTTAGAACTTACTTATCCAGAGAAAATAAGAGAAAGCAATAATTGACTTCTTACTTATCGTGGGAACGAAAGATTGCTTATGTATATATGTATATATTTTGTTCTAAATCATTTAACATGAAATAGCATTTTATTGTGTTACGTGCTACGTCATTTAGGACTATGCCCAAAATGTTTATATAGCCAAAATTATTGCAAGTTGCATTTTAATGTGTTTTTTCTTTGTTTTGTAACTTTTGGACAATGAAACTAAGTGTATAACAGTTTTTACTGGAAGCAATTTAAGGTAAGATCTTAAGGTAAAATTTTAATGGCACAGGGTCTTAACAATAAATCTTCAGCTTTTGGAGAGGAAGGAAATGCAGACAGGTAGACAGACAGAAAAAACATTTAAATATTTGTGCATTACTTCATAGAATTGTACGAAACACAAATAGTAATGGCGCAATGTAATAAGAAATCAACAAATAGTTGTTATTGTTCTATTTATTACATTTCTTTAAGAAAATTTTTGATTTTATAGGAACTTTGTTTAAAGAACATTTTATTTTAAGAATATCTATAACTTTTGGTTTGCTCTTAAAAAAAGTCGGTGACCCTTTTACGTATTATGAAGTGCTGCACTAACGATGTAAGTACTAAATAACTACTTATATCTACGTATGCACTTATCTACCTTATAACTCTTATTTGATAACAACTTACTATTCATTAAATACATTCCTTAAAAAGTCCTGTCAAACATAATTAAAAGAAATTGCCCTAAAATGCATTTTCCCGGAGAAATGTTTCAAATAAAAGTTGTAGTTCTTTGTATTTGTGGTTGATGTTCCAAGTTTAAAAGAAAATCGTCGAAGCCATTTTTGAGAAAATCACAAAAAAGTAAAAAATCCAACTAGTAAAGTGGTACTTCCTGTTGAGGAATTCTGACAGATAACGTACTGTCAGATCCCATGGTGATACCAAAAGGGAATATCAAGTTTCAACTTTCTACGGTTTTTCATTTTTGAGCTATTTGTTCACATATACACACACACACACACACACACACACACACACAGATGAGACCATTTGCTAAAAATCACTTTTTTGGACTCAGGGGACCTCAAAAAGGATATTTCCGGTGAAAACTTGACACGATTACAATACTTCCTCTTACTAGGAGTAAGAGAAAGTAATAATAAAAGAATTTAAAAAAAAAATAATTCAAAACGATATGCAATGTATGTCCACTAAACATGCTTGTATATGAATTAATTTCCGTAATTATGGATTAAATTGAATCGAATGAGCAGTTTAAAGGAAATAACTTGATCTAGCGATAAATACTTACTAAGGTAATATATGCACCACTAACCAACCATACGTATTATACATTACATTATAAATTCTATACCAATACTAATTAAGTTTTGCAAATAGCCTGTCTAAACAATTATAATATGAATATTTTATTATTTTTTTTTTTTTTACGATTAATTATTTTTTTTGACGGCTATTATTCTAATTTTATGTTTCAAGGAAAATTATAGACCATTATTTCTAAAATTAAATTCTACTTGATTGTAAATGAAAGAACAATATAAACAAAATAATTTATTGTTTCCTGCAGGAGTTCATACATAATTTAAACAGTAAACTGCAGTTATTTGCAAGCTGTTATAATAATGTCGGTTGCTATTAATTATTACCACTTTCTTCGTAAAAGAAAGAGCTGTTCGTGTTATAGCAGTAAATTACAAATAATGATAAACGACTTATAATGACCATTTATAAATGTCTTATAATGAGTTCTTTTTTTATAAATTTAAATAATTATTTTTAATAAAGTCTACAACATGGCAAAATAAACGTATAAAAATATCAAACTATTTTAATGCTTAATTTATGGAAATTAATGATTTCAGGAAAACAATAGATTACAATTAAAATAATTCTTAATTATCAGCTCGTTCCAAAAAATTGTCTTATCAGTAATTGACGAGAGTTCTGGCGTTCGCCCATCATCAGACATAGTAAAAAGGGTGATATCGTAAACTAAATGTGGGCATACACATTGGAATTAGCATTAATACCATATTTTACTTTTTTATTAAGAATATCTACCTGATGATGGATGACCATGAAATAAAGAAAGTAATTCCGGAAAAATTCTGTGACGTCATGCCAGCACTAGGACCCAACTACCGAAGCAAACCAGAAAAATCCTGGATAATATTTTTCTCTCTGAATAATTATTACAAATATTCGACAAGTTCCATGAAACTTGGCTTTCTTTGAATTATCTTTCATAAAACAATTGAATATAAAAATTGATAAACTGACTGCTTAAGTGGTTTTGGAAAAATCGCTTACTATATTTGAAAACATGACCAGCCCTAATGCCAAACCTAATGCTGAAAATTAAGGATGGTCGACAGGCACCGACAGGCTGATTGGCCAAGCACAATAGAAATGGCTAGAGATTGGCTGGCACTTGGTATAATTTATATAGTGGCACATTCCCACAACTGGAGCTTCTGGAAGAATAAGAGCTAATTCTGGGTCAATATCTGATGCAAGCATTGGGCTTGCGTCCTCAGTTCAATACTAGATCTGATCGCAGGCCGAACGGACTTATAGTAGTGACATTTAATGCTTTTGACTCGTAACTTTTAGAGCCAGTTCCTGCTCTGAATATACATAAAAATCTAGAAAAGTTTCGGAGTGATAGGGTAGGTGTAGTGGAAGAAGAAATGCAAAAATAAATAGTTTTGAAAAATATTTTAAATGAAATAATTGTGGCAAAAATAATGTATTTTAGAGTCAGGTACTGTAGTTTGGGTTCATTCCTGCTAGAGGGATAAAAGCCAGGAATCCGTTAGGAAAATAACAATGCCACTTGGCCAACTGTTTTGTAAGTGAAAATCCCCCATTAGAGAGGGCATTCCTTCAAGACAGTCTGCATTCTGCTTTCAAAGACAGAACACTTGCTTCAGGAATCGCTCTCTTAATCTCATGCCAGTGATAGAGATTTGCCTTTATTCTAGATCATTTATTAAGATACAGTTTTGTTGTAGACACCAAGCAGAACACATCAGGACTGTGCCAGTTTAAGTTATAACATAAGAGTTTATTCCAATTAATTTCAGTATACTGGAATTACTATACTGGAATATAAGTATACTTATTAATTTCAGTATATTATTGTGATATTTTAAAGTAAGTTAATTTCACTTAGAGAATATATCCATTTTAAAAACAGTGTTTTCTTCACAAACATTTATACTTACAAGCCCTTTTACTAAACCCCTTTCTACTACAAACATACAACACAACACACCAATAACATTTCCGTAGGTAATAGGGATAGGAGAACCCTCTATTAGACATCAAACGCAGGTCCTGTTTCATACTGCTTAGTGTATTCTTTAATTTAAAGTAACCCTTTTAAATTGCTCACGAGAAAATAACAGTTTGAATAGTTATTAATAGTGCAGCAAACACAAAATTTAACAAGAGAAACGATATTTTATGCAACATCTCAAAACATCACAGACACAAAATCAAATATCAATTAAATTTTTAATTTTTATGTAAATAATTTCGTAATTGAACAAGAAAATTCATTGTTGAACAAGAAATTAAGAATTATACAATGAAAAAGATGTATCTATTTTATAGATTTAGTTTCACAACAATTCATATGAACTGAAAAAAATCACTGAAACAATTACCAAAGAGATAAAAGCTGGGGTGATGGATGCAAGAAACTTGAAATAATATTAAATTATAAATAAATCAAAATTAAGAAAAAGATTGACATTCCCTTGCAAAAGGACAAGACCAGGTATACAAGTCCAATTACTCGTACGGTTCAAGAACAATTATGGCATTGTACTACCCCTTCTTCTGACAGGGGAGGAATTGAAGAAACAAAGAAAAGAGATATTTTAAAACAGACTTGTGCTACAAATCAAGGTGGAAACATATACCAGTATTACGTTATAAGAAATTATTATAAGCACTTGTGATATTCAAAGTAACTTAATTTCTCTTAGAGAATATATTAATTTAAACTACCAGTGTGTTCTTAATTATTCTTATATTCTATCTCAAACAAACATGCAAGCCCTTTTCGCTAAAACGCTCACGCCACAAGCTACCTATACACACATCACACCATTACATTACACTGGTAATATTGATGATGGTGATGTGTTGAAAAAGATGGAGGTAATAATAGTGTTGAGAAAAGAAACAGGAAGCTCTTAAACTGTATAATCTAACAGATTCATTACCAGGCGCACCAAGTTTACATGTCAAACTTGTGTAAAGTATTTAGTATGATTGTTTAGGCAATAAATTTGAAGTGTTTAATTACAAACAGCGTTTCTTCTACATGGTAAAATTGATAATACCAACATATTTAGACACACATGCCGACATTCTGTGCGTATAGTTTAACCAACATACACCTACACCGAAGGTTAAACTAATTGATCTCATCCCCTTGAGGAGAGGAAATTACTAGCCGGTAGCGTTTTAACGCTTGGGAGGATTAACCTGGAATGGTACAGAGGGTGATAGATCACCGATAAGAGGATTCATACGGGAATGCAGGTTCGATGAATTTTTTTTTTTTTTGTCAGATTCAGACTATTAAATTGACGAAAGGAATTTCAAGGTCTCCACGTCCGGTTAGACTAAATACAAGTGGTGGTGGGATGGAGTGAGGCAAAAACGATTGATTGTACAGATTGTAGCCTTTAATGACTAGACTGTTTTGCTGAACCCTAAAGTTCCTAACCTAAAAGATAGCTTTTGTGTAGAATTTCTCTCGCATTAGTCATTCATGTCTAGCAAGGGATTAAATCTATTGTCAAATACCTTTTCAATAATTGATTGATTTCTTCTATAAGGTTCAAATCTTTTTGTTAATTAAATTGTAACCAATTAGAAAATATGTTTTACGACGAATGATAAATGAATATTTTAGGATTTAGTTTCATCTGATTTGATTTTTTCACTTACTGAAAAAACATTTTTAGGAAGTGAAGTAGGTTTAATATTTCTGGCGCTATTACTGGATGACGAATAAATTCAAGGACTGCATAGGTGTGGAAAAAACAGTTTACATTTCAGTGGGATTCTTGTGTATATTATTGCAGAATAAAACCTAGGTTAATATATCGAAGAACGCCCGCCTTCAATTAATGGTTATCAAAGAGAATTGGTGCTCTTGGAACTATGAATTTGAATAAGGTAATAAGTGAATGTGATGAGAAATTAGGTGATGTTTGGACAAGAAAGAAACAACAATTGTGCCAACGTTTCGACAGAGTTTTCTGTCTTTATCAAAACTTTAATCTAAAATACAATACAATGAGGGACAACAATGCATTAATAAAACTGTAAATAAAAAAAAAAATTAACAACAATTTTTTTATAAATAAAAATAATATTAAACTTGCATATAGATGCTCTTGAAACATAAAAATTAAAAGTACCATTAAAAATTATTTTTCCATTTTGAAGTTCCATTTTATTTATTACACGATTCTTTCATTAGTAGAGAAGATTTGGTAGAACTGGCACACCTAAAATACAAATGACTGTCATCCCCACCACTGCCCTCACTCAACTCTATCCCACGTCTTTAAGCCACGCCCAACCTCCTCCTTCCCTTTCACGCACACGCTTTACATATCCCTATTCCTTTAGATACAAACCATGAATTTTAGAAACACTACCCACCTGAAATGTGCAGGAGATTTCAAGTAAAGTAATGCCTATTTTTTCAGGCGGGCTTAACGTCCAACTATCAAATTAGGTGTCGTGGGCGGGGGCGGAAGCACCTACTTTACTATTAACATTTTTTAAACAAATATAAAATTTAGCAATTATACGCTGGACTCGAACTGGGGTCTTCCCATTTACAAGTCCATACTCATAACCACTACACCAAGACCCGCCCCTGTAGGAGATGTATATTGGAGTAAATGAAAAATTTGTTTAATCAACTGTATCAATAAATATTATCTAAAGTTTCTGAAGTATCTCAAGGGCGAAATTTCGAATGAGCATAAAACTATTGCTGAAACAATACTTTCAAATAATTTTATTTTTGTGTCTCACAAATTTGATTTAGTTTTAACTAGAATATTTTTTTAATAATTGTATTTTTTTTCTGTCTCTCTCTTTAATGGTAAAAATACTTTATTAAACTAATTAGAAATAATAAAATTTTTATAAAACACAAAATAAAGTTTTTAATAGCTATCAAGGGTATGTAAATTTCGCTGCACCCAGCAACCATTCTGCTTTGCGTGTACTGAGATAAAATATTGGCAAAGTGATCAGGAGGATTTTTTGCCTACACCTCCCATTCACATTTAACCTACTTTTATATCGAGCAAGGGATATAATGTAAGACTACCAGAGTTAGTCTAAAATCTTATAGCGTTTCTGGCCGCTAGGACTGACAAACAAATCTAAAATGTTATTCAGCGCTTGCCAACACTATATCTACCACAAATTGCTGGTCTTTACTTCCGACAGCTGATAGAAAGTTTATTTATGTTCAACATTGTGCAAACAATCGTGGCTGTTGTGATTATCTGCTTTATCTATTTCTTTACTGTTTTTTTTTTATTAAAAAACATATTTATTTTTTTCCTAAGCAAAGTTTCATTGAATATAAAAATTGATTATAGACCTAATTTTACGTTATTTATAATTCTGAAGAGGAGCCGTTGAGAATCAATTTTAATTAAATAAGAATATTAATATTTATACGAGGGTCATTCAATAAGTAACAAGACAAATCGCTGTACCTCAAATACGATATATTTAATCAATATAAAACTTTGGCTAATTTTCAACATTTATACACTTGTCCCATCATTTTTCTAATTTGCGTATTTGTAAATTCTTTAGGTTGATCTCGAAGCCACTTTTACACCTGATTTTTAACTTCTTCATTGGATTGAATATGTTTGCCACGTAGAGCTTCTACAGGGATCCAAACAAATGGAAGTGCGATGGGGCGAAATGTGGGCTGTAGGGGGATGTGGAAGGATCTCCCACCCCACTTTTTGAAGTGTTTCTTGAGTTAACTGTGCCGTATGTGGGCGCGCGTTGTCATGAGGCAAAGTTCGAATGGCAGGCCTTACTTTGTTTGTGAGCATATCACTGTAATACTGGCTGATGATGGTTCGTTGATCTTCGAGACAGTCACAATAAACTGGCCCCTACGAATCCCAGAATAATGTAAGCATGATTTAACCTGCTGACGACTGGCTCTTGAATTTCTTTCGAGTGGGAGAACCCGTATGCCTCCACTCAAGGCTATGACGCTTAGATTCCGGCTCAAAATGGTGTATCCATGTTTCATCACATATTACAATTCTACTGAAACTTTCTTTTTCAATTAAACATCGTTCTTTCAACTGTTCACAGATTTGAAACCTACTTTCTTTGTAGGCGTCCATAAGTTGTCTTGGAACCCATCTGGCACAAGTTTTCATGTACTGCAGCTTATTCTGAATAATGTTATGGACAGTTCCAAAACTCGTGTGCACTTCTTCAGCTATCAGTTCAACAGTAATACCCCTGTTGTCCTGAACTAACGCGTTAATCCGAGATTCGAGGGAGGAAGTTGCAACTTCACCAGTCGTTACAGACGCTTACACGGCCACTTGTAAACTGTTCTACCAATTTGTAAACGTTCAAACGGTTCGAACAATTATTCCCGTACACTTTCAACTCTTCTTTCGTGGATTTCACTACCTTTAATACCCTCTGCAACTAAAAATCCCAACACTGAGCGTTGTTCTTCCGAGGTGCAATGTTCGAGCGGACTCGCCATTGCTAACTGAATACATTTGAGGTTATGCTTACCAAATATTCTCTAACAACTGATGAGAAAGTAAGTATAAGAGTGCCAACTTGACGCACTGCAACCAAAGTACTGATTAAACAAGCCGTTTCTGAGATACAGTGATTTGTCTCGTTAGTTATTGAATGACCCTTGCAATCACCCTACAAGTTGGGATATCAAATTTTAATTATGAAGCTTATTGTTTAATATGTGGATGGGTCCACAATGGTGGATAGCATCTGGGATTTTATCCGTCGTAACAAGCTTATTTTTCTTGTTTCTCACCGGTCCCACCTCATTCTCATCCATCCTCAGAATAAGGTAATAGAGTTGATAGCCTAACTCTGACGATGGATGAGAATCCGAAACCAGTCAAGAACAAAAAATACAGCATGTTACGACAGATACAATCCCAGATATGAAGCTAATTATAATATATTAATTACAAAATAGTAATGGTAAAAAATTGAGTAATGCTTGAATATTAAGTTGCATGGCCAAACTGAATTGCAGAGCACCAAGCTGAATTTCATATTAAACTGAAATGCAGTTTATCGCCAAAGATTCATGTACTATTAGAAGTGGAAACTGCTATTTAATATCTATTATAGTAATACTTATATTGAAAATCCTATTAACAGGTTTGAAGCCACCTACTGGAATGTAAACAAGATCACTCGCAACAGCGTCAGTCATTGGCGAATACAGGTGTTAGGGGAACTGGTTAAGGATATAGGACATCTCGGCGGTAAAAAATCACCGCCTGCTAACCGACCGACAGGTTCCCAATAAAAATCGCATTTTGGCCGTTCATGATTAGCGATATACTTCGGGATGGAAATCAGTAAATAAATAATGTATTTGAGAATCACCACCGGGTGATGACTTCTCTCACGTCTCATTAGGTCATTCTAGTCATTTGTTTCAGGATATCACTGCTCTTGCAGTTGCAAATTTGGAAATAAAATAAATTCCATAAATAAAAAAAATCACAAAGGAAGAAGCTGTACCACTCTGGTTTATAAAATTTATTTGTACTTTATAAATTTGAAAATAAACTTGATTGTAATTATTATTTTTTATTTTCAAGAAAAACAATATCTCTTAATCAAGGTTTTATTTCTCAAAAATTCACCATTAATTGAATGTGAGTATTATGGTTCTTGTTTGACTTTATTAAAAAAAAAAATGCAAAATGAATTTCACAGTAAACTTTTACACTACATGATAAATATTATTATAATTCGAAATAAAAGAGAAATATTATTAAATAAAAGAATAAATTTTCATTAATATTAAGATTAACATAATTTAATAAACTTATTAGTAATGCTGTAAAAAGAAACTACAGTTCATGCCATTATATCTTTTATGTTCTATTATATAGCAGCTCACTGCTGCTACACGCCCAATTTATCTCTGAACTGGTCCAAAAGGAAAGGAATAATATTAAGGCCTCCAACTGGAGGCAGCAATTGCAACATTAAAAACTCATTTTTTCCATCGTTGATTACACTGGCTTTTTCAAATAGCTGTATTTTTCACTTACGCAATTTTTCTTTTTTTTGTAATTTAATTGTTATTCTATTGAGAATCATTTAGGAAATTAATTGTTTCTATTCCTGAAATCATTTTTTTTTTTATAAAATTCCAAACCAAACTCTGGATAAAATTGATATTGTATAACAACTGGAAAACAATGCAAAATGAGAAACAATAAAAGACCATCTTGCCAGACAGATTATCACTGTTAGTAAAAAAATCTGGTGTGAAACGCTCACACAACTTTCTCTTACTCCTGTTCTCAAAATTACAGTTGACAAATGTTATAGTTTGTGTACCAAATATAACGAAATTTGATGAAAACTGAAAAAAACAGGTCAATAAAAGCGCACTTCCGGCTTACTAATTTTCTTAAAACTTGGAATTTTGGCCATCTGTTTATTACTAATTCATTTTGTTTAGATGATAGAATTGTATGATCAACTATGATACCACATAGTTGGTGTAACCCCACCCCACCCCTAAAAGTGCCCTTAAATGAACTTTCCCAGAGAAATGTTTTAAATAAAAGTTGTAAATCATTGGATGCTTAAGGCGCGTTCTCACGTGTCAAGTTTAGTTGATAGATTTTAGTTGATCAACAGAAGTTGAATGAAAAACCTAGTGAGAACCTTAAGTTGATCAACTTTTTAGTGGATCAAGAAAAGTTTGACCGGTTCAAACTTTATCGTTCAAGTATGACGCATCTTTCAAGTTGAACGCGCCATGTTTCAAGTATTGAAACGTGTGAACCTCCGAATCGCCCTAGTAGTCAAACTTATCGTTCAAGTATGACGCATCTTTCAGTTGAACCCGCCATGTTTCAAGTATTGAAACGTGTGAACCTCTGAATCGCCCAATTGGCCTCTCAGTATACTTTCAATACATAGAGTGCGCCGTGTCGTTATTGAAACGGTTTGATCGATAAACGTATGAACCAAAACTGATTCAAGTCACTAAACTTGACTCGTGAGAACGCGGCTTTAGTTTATATACAAAGTTTCAAGAAAATCGTCGGAGCTATTTTTGAGAAAATCGCGAAAAAATGAAAAAAAAAAATCATTTAGTAAAGTATTAAAACAAACGCACTTCCGGTTATCCGATTTTTTTTCAAACTCGGAATTTCAACAACATATTTAATTCTAATTAACATTATTAAGAAGGCAGAATTGTCTAATAAACTGAAAATAGCACTTTAGATGAAAACATAACACCACCCCTCCCCCAGGAAGTGCCCTTTAATGAATTTTCCCGGAGAAATGTTTCAAATAAAAGTTGTAGCTCGTTGTATATGGAGTTGATACACAAAGTTTAAAGAAAATCGTCGAAGCCATTTTTGAGAAAATCGCTAAAATGTGAAACAAAAAAAAAAAAACTAGTAAAGTGGTATCAGAGACTTTTTCCGTGGTAGCCTGCTTCATTTTGTGGTCATCGACCGGTTTCCGGGCGTTCGCCCATCTTCAGGATGCGTTTATAAGTCAGTGTGATAACACAGACTTGCACAGAGCAGATTCAATTTATACACTATAAAGCATAAAGTGTTTAATCGATGACCACAAAATAAAGCAGGCTACCACGGATAATGTCTCTGATGCTTTACCAGCTCTGCGGAACCAACCGCCACAACAAGTAAAGTGATAGTTCCGGTTGAAAAATTTTGACAGATAACGGACCGTCAGATCCCATGGTGATACCTAAACGTAATATCAAGTTTCAACTTTTTAGGATTTTTCGTTTTTGAGCTATGCTGTTCACATACACACACACACACACACCATTTGCTAAAAACCATTTTTTTGGACTCAGGGGACTTCAAATTGGATATTTCCGGTGATAACTCGATATTGAAAATTTGACAGGATTATAATGCTTCAAGGATTTTAGTAATAAACATGGTATCATATAATTTGAATGCGATATCTCCTAATCGTCCTAAAGACACAAGTGAATTTTCAAAACGTTTTATCAATAAGCACGCTTAATTAGAAGGAAATCTTAAAAATGTTTTGGCACTTCTTCATCATATACGTATGAGGCAAAACATTCAAGAATACTGTTTTTGGGACGCATTTCATTCGATAACTAGGATAGTTCAGCAAAAGATGTTAAAAGTGTAAATTTTCTGATGGAAAGTGCAAATTTTCGAGAGTATTTCATATCTCACATGAACAATTAAGTACCTACTTCTTTTCCCCACACAAATTTGGCAATAGATTTTTTTTTTTTTAATAAAAAGAACAGATATCCAAAATTATTTAATTAATATAAAAAAAAACTGAGAGAATTTTTAGCGTAAAAAATTTTAACAATAAAAAATGATATTAGTCAAATAAATTGGGTTGCTACAATAGTCACACACAGCATACCAATCAGTCAAAAAAAAAAGAAGACAATTTACAAGTTACAAAATAATAAATATTGTTAAAACAAAATTTTAAATGAATAAATTGGCAGAGAAATAATAAGTCTTGTTCAGTTAAGAAAAAAACATTTAATATAAAATGATTTTAAAATATTTGCTTAAATTATATATTTGGGGGAGGGGGAGGGCGCATCAACTTCAAGGTTATTAGCGACCATAATAAACATCTTTCTTTTTCATTCCTAAGCCACCCGAGCTGGGATAGAACAAGCTAATTTCCATTTGTCTTCACACTTATACGTTGCCTGGCATATTTTCGTGGCATCTATATTGAACGTTAACCTTCAGCAAGTGGATTTCAATGCCATAAAATACTTATTAAAAAGATTGCATAATTACAATAATTAATTTGTAAATAAAGTATTAATATTATTATTCTCAAAATTAAATCTCCTAGATCTTTTTTTAGGCTCTTTTTTTTAAACTCTTAACTGTTGCAGAAACAACATAGAATTTAACGCGAGTTGCAATCTCTTGTAATGTGATAACAAGAAGGAAAATATGTAATTTTTAATTATAAAAATTATAACTAGTGGTGCCAGCCAGTCGCTATTATTCAGGTCAAGAGCCGCGGTCAGTGCACAATCAAAGGGATCGCCAAGGGTAGGAACCGCCAAAAACACACCGCTTTCAACAAGAAACCCTTTTAAAAGGGTCATTATACGGTCAGTATACAGAAGCCACCTGGCCATATACAAGGGTCAACAAATCACGCAAAAGACCTACTGGCTACAGTCTTTTGATATCCGCCAATAAGCAAACACTCAAAAGACCACCTGGCTACAGTCTTTTGATAACCGTCATCACCTGTTGCCGCACCTGTTCACCGACCTATTCAAGATCTAGGGTCAAACACGGCAAGAGATGTTTTAGTGTGACCCGTAATTACACACTTGTCAATGTGTGAATGATGGCAATATAACGTCTCTCCACAGGAAGAGGGGATGATTACTCTTCAGTATTTTATTAGCGTATCGTCAAGATTCTACCAGTGACATAGTTCATACATCGGAGCGCGTCCCTATCTAAGTATTTAAACATATATTTATTTATCAATCATTATATTTGTGCATTCTGGTTACCTTTTAGATCATTTTAAATTAATTGTAGTTATATCCTTTCAAACGTGAAATTATCGTTAAAATATATATCTATTTTCGTAAATTAGTAGTTTACATTTCGAGTAACAACTCTCTAAAAATCTCTAACTAACTCCCAACTATTCATCGCATCATAACCCTCTCCAAGACATCTGATCCCACTACACTCTAAACTAAACTGTAACTAGATGTGTAAAATTACTGTGTCAGATAAATAACTAATTTTCAGCTACAAAGTTTATCACCTAAATTGTTCTATGAAGTTTGCGGATTAAGTGGTACTTTTTCACCGATTAATAAGTTACTTTTTCTTTATTGAGAAAAGTAATAAAGTAATTTCTGTGCTAACATTTCCAATTAAATAACAAAATTAATTGCATTTTAAGATCACTTAAATCTTTCAATATATTAAAGTAAAAGTTTCTAACTTAAAACATGTTTATTATTTTTAAAGTTAGTACAACATTAATTAATAAACACTGTATATTCCTTATTTATCTAAATGTTTTTCCATTCTTTTTCAGACTATAAGTGCAGAAGACATAATATATTTAACAACTCGCATTCAGTGTGTTTGGACAAACATGAAAATTCCAAATGCCAAATTATTCACTAGTCAAAATAATTAATTATTCCCTGTATCGTTCCAATTTTAGTATATGTACCGCCGAAGCGAGTATTTATCATTCAACCTCTCTTTTCAATTTATTCGTGTAATAAGCCAACTGAGAGTATCTTCCTCAGAGAAAGCAATCATTTATTACAAAGGCAGCAGGTATACCATAAACCTAGAAGAGTATTGTAAATTCTGCACCAAAATTAAAGATAGCTTGCACCACCACATCTTCTTCGTATGCCCTGTCTATGAAAACTTTAGTATACAATTTTTATTGGATCTTGATACCAAAAGTATGGATCATTGTTTATCTTTTGAAAATGTAAACCAAGTAACAAACGTATATTTTTTCTTTATGAACGTACTGAAAACTAGATCTTTGATATTGTTTCAAGTTTGATACTTATTATTTAATTAAGCACTGTAAACAGCTGTTATGATAAATGAAGTTGACTGTATTAATTTTGTAGTTCTCGCCTTCCAACTATAGAAATACTAAGTGTCTATTTTTATTTATTTGTGTATATAAATTTATTCTTTTGTCATTTTCTTTCTGTCAATTAGGAGTTTATAAAAATGTACCAAACTCTATCTGTATGTACTAAATTGTATTCAACAGATAAATAAATAAAATAAATAATTAATTATTCCCCTTATCTTTTACAACTCAAGTTGCTTTTTTTATCTATGATTTTATCCGTCGTAGATAAAATCATAGATGGATTACCATAGATTTTATCTTCATTGTTTTGGTTCTGACCGGTCCGGATTTTCCATCCATCATCAGAGTTTGCAATTAATTCCTGTAGAGAGATGATTTCAAATTATATGTTTATAATTTGTAAACGACACTGGTTGATTCTGTCTGTAATAATTACGTCTACGTGATAATTACGTGTCTATAATGACCGTCTAAGAGGGATAAAATCATAGATGTTATTCAGCATTGCAGGATCTAACGACATATTCAATACTTTTTTTTATAATTTACTTTATTCACATTACGAACTCTTATATTAGAAGAGGGTCATAGAAAATTTTAAAAAAATAAATGTATTACAATACAAAATTGTCAGCAATCGGTAGGAGTATTTCTCTGAGCTTCAAACGCCCAGAAATTATATTTGAAATTCTAAGATTAATACAATAAATAAAACACATCCGATAACAGGATTGAATGAAATGCACCGCTAGATAAATGGAAAAAAAAACATGAAATCATAAAGTAGCCTCTTAATTAATATATGTCTGAATAGTTATATCGTTCAAATAAAATTATTCTAATCGTCATCAGCATAGATTACTTATAGAGCAGATAAACAAGAATCACAATTGTATTATAAATTAAAACACTCTTTAAGATGAACATGATATTGTTTTATTTAAAGAAAAATACCTTTGCAATTTATTGGAATCAAACCAAGGTCATTAATTCAAATTGGACGGGAAAATGTATCGCCGTAAAATTTATTAGAAACATGATTAAAACAGATGGAACATACTTTTAAACAACGATCTCACAAATTTAAAAATAAAAATAAAAAATAAATGTAAACTACACTCTTAAAGTTAACTTGTTTACATTAAAATAATAAAACCTCTATACACATAACTTAAAAGAATATAACTTAATTAACTTATAAAATAAAAAAATAAAAAAAATAAGTGCGATGGCCGGGAATCGAACCCGGATCAACTGCTTGGAAGGCAACTATGCTTACCATTACACCACCATCGCTAGATAGTGGAATACGTCTGTATTAATAACATAAGTCCTGTTGTTTAAGAACTTTTATTTTATGATTATTAATTAATTTTATGTTTATTTAATATAAGATTATTTTCATAAACCCCAATAACAAAGAAGAAAACAGTTTTATGTTTCATCCTTCTTTATAAAATTTAGCTTCTGGAATAAAAGCCAGACGCAATGTTAAACTAAGCGAATTCTGTGTCTAAATATCAGGCCCCATCGACAAAGAAAATCAGCTGGCTTTTGTGTTTTAGTAATTACGGCATTGGTGTTAATAATTATTCCAAAATTAAGGAATGCAAATTAGCTTAATAATTTGAAATGATTATTTATTATTACTTTTTTTATTAATTTTTTTAATATTTTATTATTTATTATTGAATAATTTTTAAATTTAAATAAATACAAATTTTAAATATATTAATTTGTTATAAAAATGATTGTGTTTCACATTATTGCTACAAACTTTTAATAACTAATTAATAAATGTTCTTCAAACGTGGATTTTTATATTTATTTCATATCAACTATTATGTCGTTTTCTGTAACCAAACAATATTCTGAAATGATTCTTTACAGGTAATCATCCTGCTGACACAGAATTCCCAAAACAAATATTTTCAAATACAATTATTTAAAACGAAAATGAAATAAGTTTTACCGGCGAAGTAACTATAACCAGGTTTAGAGCAAATAATTATAGATATTTTCAAGAAACTAGCAAAACGAAAAAAAAACATTCAATAAAATGGTAGTAAGTGGGCTCTGATTAGCCCAGTGATTGACCTTAGAATGCGGGGGCTGTGGGTTTGAGTATATACTTAGATTTTCTAAGTTTCTGTGCTGCATTTAGATTTTCTCGCGTTACGAACCTCTACAGCTCACTGTCCGGTAATAGTCAGTGTTACTAGAGAACACTGCTCGGAAGCCGGCAGGGCACTGAAGAAGCTCGTAAAAGGCTCAATGCAGATGCTGACACTCCAAAAAAAAAAAAAAAAATTTTTGTAAAAATGGTATTCAAATCGTCAGGCCTTGAAATTACAATGAGATGTTTATAAGGCAATGGCCAGAGGAGTTTTTAAAGAACCAAAAATTTCTTTGACGGTTCCATTGACACCTCGACATATTATAAGCTCATCAAATACAACCCATTGCCCCATGCGCCTATGGTTTACCAAAAATCCACAAAAACTCTTTCCCATTATGACCAATAATGTCTAACTTAGACAGTCCATCTTCAAAACTTAGCAAATATTTATTACCTTCTCTCCAACCGCTCAGTGCTCACTACACATATGACATCCAACACTTTTTCCAATTCATAGAAAAAAATAAAAAAATTATCAATTCCTTCTAACCACATTTTGATATCTCTTGACGCCGTATCCTTAGTCACTAACATACCAACTGACAAAGCACTAGAACTCACACAAAAAAAACTGGACATTTATTCAACCCCATTACCTCTTTACCACAAAACATTTATCTCCATACTCTCACTTTATGTTGCAAGTCCGGTTGTTTTACATTTATGCACAAATTTTACCGTCAAATCTATGGTCTGACTATGGGAAATTCAACATAATCATAGCCAACAAAATCATGAACGATTTAATTGACTCTGTCCTTCCTTCTCTCCAAAACTCTATTTCTTCCATCTTCAAGTACGTAGATGATTTGTTTCTGACCATTAATCCAGACCACATTTCCACTATCCTTCAAACCTTCAACTCTTATCACCCTTGCATACAATTCACTTTAGAAACCGAAAACGACAACAAAATAGCCTTTCTTGACACACTCATCATTCGCGATCATGACAACACATTCACACACACGTGGTACAAACTTACTCTGGAAGACTACTACACTTCCTTTACACCAAAAAATAAACACCATAAAAAACCTATATAACCGTGAATCCATTTATCGGACCCATCGTTCCACCAGGACAATATCAAAATATAAAAGAAATACTGGTTAAAAATGACTATCCTATTCATCTAATTCTCAAAACCATCCAAAAATACACAAACAAACCTCCAACGCAGAACCCGCAAAGCATTCCAAGTAAAATGAATACTGAACCCCCATTTACCACTCGCTCACCTTCATTAGTCCTATTTCCAATAGAATCAATAATATCCTCAAAAACTTTATCCCAAACCTCCGAACAGGATTCTCTCCCACCAACAAACTAAATAAAATCTCATCAGAGACATTTTCCGTGGAAGCCTGCTTCATTTTGTGGCCATCGACCGGTTTCGGGCGTTCGCCCATCTTCAGGATGCGCTTTTCAGACAGTGTGCCAACACAGACTCGTACGGAGACTTAGTTTCACACTTTACACCAAAAAATAAACACCATAAAAAACCTATATAACCGTGAATCCATTTATCGGACCCATCGTTCCACCAGGACAATATCAAAATATAAAAGAAATACTGGTTAAAAGTGACTATCCTATTCATCTAATTCTCAAAACCATTGAGTGTGAAACTAAGTCTCTGTACGAGTCTGTGTTGGCACACTGTCTGAAAAGCGCATCCTGAAGATGGGCGAACGCCCGAAACCGGTCGATGACTACAAAATGAAGCAGGCTTCCACGGAAAATGTCTCTGATGCTTTCCAGCTCTGCGGAACCAACCACCACAATAAATAAAATCTTCTAAAAAATTAAAGATCCCATTGAAAAATCTAACAAAACACATACGATATACAAACTTCAATGTATTACACCCAACTGCAACGCTTGCTACATAGGGAATCCAAACAGTTTTTACAAAAAAGACTCAGACAACACGAACTAGACATTATTAACAAAAAAATTGACACCACTGTTCTCTCCAAACATGTTCTGACTTTCAATCATGCCATCGATTTCAATAACCTTTCCATTGTAACCACTTACCCCAACCATTCAAAACATCTTCTATCCGAATCCTTACAAATTCACCTTCATCCGAATTCTATCAATTTTAAAAAAGACAAAGAAATCATAACTTCAACTTACAACAATATTTTTCTAACCCTAAAAAAAAATACTCGTCAGTAATTTGTTCTTCCAAATTTGAAATTGCCGCGCCTCACTACAAATATTTTTCTAATCCCTCCCACCCTTTTAACAGTTTTTTTAAATTTAAAAAAAAAATACTCTCTCTTCATTTCAGTTCTCAACGTTTCTCCAACCCTAAGGTATTAACAGTTTTTTTAAATTTAAAAAAAAAAATACTCTCTCTTCATTTCATTCTTAACGTTCTCAACGTTTCTCCAACCCTAAAGGTATTAACAGTTTTTTTAAATTTAAAAAAAAAAATACTCTCTCTTCATTTCATTCTTAACGTTCTCAACGTTTCTCCAACCCTAAAGGTATCTTTATCTGTCTTATTTTATATTATTGTTAATATCATTTTATTTAATTAACTGTCACTTCCGTTTTATAATTTCTTCTGGCAATTTTTCTTTAATTTAAATTTTTCTTTTTTCTTTTTGTTAAAAATCTATGAACATTTTTTTTTCATAACTATTATAACTGTACAATAATGTATTTTCTACATAAATCTTTACAGAGCTCCTGAAGAAGGGCACCAATGCTACACGAAACGTAAAGCAACAAAGAAATTTTTGTTTCTTTAAAAACTCCTCTGGCCATTGCCGTATAAACATCTCATTAAAAAAATTTTGTAGTATCACATAAAACGAAACTTTCTTCCTCTCTAAACTATAAACATCAAATTTAAACTTCCTAATACAATTCGTTATTTGAACTTATACTAAGTACACGAGAACATGTATATATATATATATGGGTTTACAATTTTTACAGTCTAAAATTTTAATTACAGTTAGAATCAAAACAATAACATGCCTTCAGGTTATTCAGTGATTTTGATATGACAGAAGATTAGTGGCTATGATCGGGGGAAACCAACCCCGGATAAACTGGTGTGTTAGGCAATTATGTTCAGATTATACCAATCTGGTTAACATTATTGGATAATTGTAGAGAGGGGTCAGAGAGTGTCTATACACACATCGACTACGATCTGAAACATCTATTGTGGCTGCCCTTAGATGTTAATTTTTGTTAACATAATTTGGCCAGAAAATGTGTATGAATTAAGCGATTTCTACAGAAAATATTGAAAAAAAAACAAATCTATTCAGCAACAAAGCAATTGCGATTAATTAATTTCAACCGACTAATTCCTACTACAAAGGAAATGTCTCTAAAATCCCTTTTCCCAAAACGGTAAATTTGACAATCCTGAAAATTTTAATGAATAACTTAATTATTTTTATAGGGTAAGTAGATATTAATTAAAAAATATATATATAAAATTAAACAATTTGATTGTTTAATATGCGGATGAGGGTCCGTAATGCCGAATAAATTTAGGATTTTGTAAGTCGTAGCATGCATATTTTGATCGACAATCAACAAGTGTAATGGTAACACAAACATTATGTAGAACTCAACTCTCTACACGAAATCGTAGATAACTTTACTCTGATGATTGATGAAAATTCGAAACCGGTCAGGAACATCAAAAATATCCATGGCTACGATGGAAATCCCAATTTTTACTTTCTCTTAGACAGAACTCCGTTCTTCCTCTCGCGGCAATTGAATTCTGAATTCCACAAGACCCAATACTTCAGGGCTCGAATATCAGAAACGAAGGTAATATTTCCACTTATAGTAATAAAAAAAAATCTATATATAGTTCATAAAAATTAAAATTTAAACGTATAAGCTTCCTTATAGTTTTTTTATTTTTATAAAAATTTAAGTGCGATGGCCGGGAATCGAACCCGGATCAACTGCTTGGAAGGCAACTATGCTCACCATTACACCACCATCGCTGTGTTGTTGGTGAAACTTTTATTCTGTTGACCGATGTGGCAAGTTAAATTTTACTCCTTCTTAGTAAGTTTGGCAGTATTTTTTGAATTGCATAAAAAAAGAATCTCATTCCATAGGACTTTTGTTCGAAGGAACAGCTTAATGGTGTTTTAAAAAAATAATTAATACAAAATATCCTACAAAATTAAAAAAAAAAACTAAAGTATTTTTGGATATAATCTTTTAATTCACATAATTCGGTGGGCATAAGGTTTTCTGCCAAAAACTACAGTTTAAAATCAGATAAAAGAGGAAGTATGGTAATCGTGTCAAAATTTCGATATCGAGTTTTCACCGGAAGTATCCATTTTGAGGTCCCCTGAGTCCAGAAAAGTGGTCTTTAAAATATGGTCTTTGTGTGTGTGTGTGTGTATCAGTATAGCTCAAAAACTAAAAATCGTAGAAAGTACCAACTTGATATTCCGTTTATGTATCACCATGGGATCCGACAGTAGTAGATCAAAGTTCCTCAACCGGAACTAGCGCATTAGTTACTGGTATTTTTACTTTCTTGCGATTTTCTCAAAAATGGTTCCGACGATTTTCTTCAAACTTGGTATATCATCTACACATACAACAACGATCTACAACTTCTATTTAAAAAAATTTCTCTATAATAATTCATTTAAGGAAACAAAACACGACTAGCTAGTTTCGATACTCTTCACTTAAGTCCAGAAATCATTTAAAGGCAGTTACTTGTATTGTTTATTTTAAATTAGAGTCACTAATCAAATTAATAAGATTTTCACTCCTATTTCTAGGAATAGGGATATTTCAATCTGGAACAGCATCATATAACCGGAAACACTTTTATAGGGTGCTCTTTGGTGGAATTCTAAACAGAATATAAAGTGAGAACATCCTATGATTGATCCACTGCACGCATTCATACAGTGAAACAACATTTTAAAAACCGCTTTTTCCTGTTTAGAGAACCGGAACACTTGTTTCAACACCTTTTTTCCCCTGACGGTAATTGAACCCTGAATTCCACAAGACCAATGCTTGAGAGCTCAAGTAATATAAAATATGTAAGGGCTCAAATATCAGAAAGGCAATATTTTCTCTTATAGTAAAAAAAAAAAAAATTAGAGTTCATAAAAATTAAAATTTAAATGCATAAACTTTTTTATATTATTTATATTTTTTATAAAAAATTAAGTGCGATGGCCGGGAATCGAACCCGGATCAACTGCTTGGAAGGCAACTATGCTCACCATTACACCACCATCGCTATGTTGTTGGTGAAAGTTTTATTCTGTAGACTGATGGGGCCGAAGTTAAATTTTACTTTCTATTAGTAACTTTGGTAATATTTGAATTACATTAAAAAAAGAATCTAATTCCTTAGGACTTTTACTGGAAGGAACAGCTTAAATTGAGGTTTCTAATGGTGTAAAATGTATTCATAAAAAAAACTATCAAACAAAACTTGGAAAAATTAAAATACTTTTGAATATAAACTTTCTCTTCACATAATTCTGCGGCCGTAAGGTTTTCTAAAAAACTACTGTTTAAAATCAACTTTAATTGTAATTTTTCAATTTGGTTTCAGTTATCTTATTAATAATTGTAATAAAGTTTTATAAGCAAGAGTAACTCAAGGACCCATTTCTTCTTTTTGGTCCGTCTATCTATTTAATGTTGATTTTGCATTCAGTGATTATTATTAAAACACTAGTAAACAGGTAGTTTACAGCATGGCCAGGCCAGGGATATGAGGATTAAGAGACTACAGAGAAGGTTTCGATTTCTACTGTCATCGAAGGTTAAAGCGAAATAAAAGGTTGGTGAGATGATTTGGTAATTCCAATTTTGGTGTGAAAGTCTTTGAGGATTAATAATAACAAGTTCTCTCATATTTGAATTTCAATGTAGCATTTGATAAGATTTTGCTTGACATAAAAGTTTTAATTATGCCAATATGATTGATTCAATAATTTTTTTGGATCAATTCTGCCTGAGAGACAGAACTCTAATCGTAAATAGAATATTCTGCTTGAGATTCTTGACTTGTTTATTTTTTTTATTGTTTTCAGGAAGGAAGCGAATTAATCCACTCAATCCATGGTGTTTTTTTTTATTCTTCAGGACTTCTAAGTTGCGATTCATTATTTTATGCAAATGGCAACCATTTTTACATGAAAATTAAAATCCTTAGACACTCAGGAATTAAGAAATTAACAAATAAAAGAAACTTCAACATAGACAAAAATCCTTGAGGGAATTGGAATTCGGGTGTTTGGGTCTAAAATCAGACTTGGAGTCAATGGGTTCTACCAATGTTCACGCGGAATTTCACTTAACTGGAAGCTTGTCCAGATCAGCCTTGACTGGAATCATCATTATCAGTTGGAAAACTTCTTGTCCTTGTGTAATGCTTTGGTGTGATGATGTGTGTAGCTTGTGGCATGAGCGTTTTAGTGAAAAGGGCTTGTATGTTTGCTTGAGATAGAAGGTAAGAATAATTAAGAAGTCACCACTGTATTGTGAAACTGGCACAGATATTTAGAGAGCGATTCCTGAAGTAGTGTTTCGATGTTTCCACCTTGATTTGTAGCTCAAGTCTGTCTTTTTATATCTCTTCTCTTTGTTTCTTCAATTCCTCCCTTGTTAGTAGAAGGGGGTAGTACAATGCCAGTAACTGGACCTCTTCTACCTGGCTTGCCCTTTTGCAAGGGTATGTCACATATTTTGATAATTTTGAATTATTTAAAATTAATATATTTTAATGTTTTGCATCCATCACACTTGCATGGCCAGGCCAGGGATATCATGAGGATTAAGTGACTACAGAGAAGGTTTCGATTTCTTTTCCGTGGTTCTCAGATCATACACTACTGTCATCAAAGGATTCCCTCCTTGGGATACGAGGATGCCATCTGCCCTGGTCTTGTCATGTCTCAACTATGCCTACAGACAACTATGCCTTTGATTGAGACATTTTCATTGGTGTCTCAAATCAGGTGTTCCCAAAAACAAATAAATTATCGTAATAATTAATATTACAGCTCTATGCTATAAAACAGGGAAATGCTTCATCAAGTGCGAAACAATCATATGTTAATAAACAGTTTAAAAATTATTTTCTTTGAAAATACGTTATAGAACTATGGGGCACAACCTGGCGTTCCAATCTCCAGCTCATCCAGTCATTCCAGTCTAAAGTTCTCAGAACCATAGTCCACGCACCGTTCTATGTTTCCAGTCACTATGTCCATTCAGTTCTCGAAATACCATACATAAGAGAACTAGCAACTTCATAAATCCTTATCCACTCATACTAATTCCATAGTACCTACGACTCCTGTAAAATACCAGGTAATCCTTTCCAAAGACTCAAACGCCAGTGGGCTCGTGATCTGCTATTCGCGGGTGACGGTGAGAACATGAAAAGTTCCTGTTGGGGTGTTATCACTGGACCATTTTCTACACTGTTTTGTATGTTAATTTTTGTTTTTCTTGAACTAATTGTCAGTTTATTTACTCGTAGCATCTGAGTATAATGTAAATAAAGTAAAAAAAAAAAAAAAAAGTTCTTATTTATTTATTTTTATCGTATTTACTTGTATGCTAATTCAGTTAAGTAACGTGATCATCATTTCTCAAGTTGCAAACTAACAAAAGAATTGGCTAGGTGATCTAGTTATCTCTTACTAGATGTATAAATGAATAAATGTGACCCATAAATGTGACCTAAAAGCAAAAAAAAAGAAATAATGTAAACAATAAAGTCATAAACATGTAGTAACGTGTCTTCTGGAAACAAAAATGTGCCCCATCAAGTTTTACAGCTCAGTTATTTTTTTTTTTTTTTTTTTATAAGGTAAGTGAACAGTCGTTACGTTCTACAACATTGCAAAACATTCCAGGTAAACGTTATTGGATACTTCAGTTTAAGACTTGTTTCAACAGTATATTTTCTTTATATTGATGTAGCTCTCCTGGTACGTGAATAGATCCAGCATTTATGCGTTTCATTTAGATTTTATAAATTGAATACAATTTTCAATTCTCTAGAGAAATTCCAGCGCGTAAAATTTGTACATCTTCTTTCATAAATCAGTTTTCACGCGAATTTGAAGATGAAAAATTCTGCTGTGAAACAATCATACGAATTTATATAGTTATTATTGCAAACTTTTTTTTCAAACTTTTACTTTTTACTAAATATTTCTAATCTAAGCTAGAAACTCGGGGCCTCCAAATGGAGGTTCAACACTTAGACCTCAGCTGAACCCGGCTGAGGCCTGTATAAACGCATTGTGCACCTCGTATAAACGCCTCAAATCAGCTCTGTATCATTAAAAAACGCCAGGTCTAAGGCTAGTGGAATTTCTGATCCAAATTGTGGACACTAAATTTCAGGAATTGTCTGCGTGCATAGTGTGCGCACTCTCCAAGAAGGTGAAACGGTGTCTCATCCTTTTTTCCACATTTCCTGCAAAGTGGGTCTGCAGAGAGACCCATATTATGCAGATGTTCCGTAAAAGGCAATGCCCTCCACAGTAAGTAATCCAATGGCAGTAATCCTCCTTATTAGCTCCATTTCGTTCTGCCGAGGAGCTAGTTTGTGCGAGTCTTTGAGAGGCCCTCCAGGAAAATCTTAGAGTGCCTCAGTCACGCCATATTTTGCCAATATAATATGTGTGCAGTTCTGTACGAGCTGCCGCAGAAAGGCTCCGGACCAATGGGTATTCGTGAGGCGCCCTCCTTCGCCAGTCTGTGGGCCTCTTCGTTACCTTGAACGCCCTTATATACTAGCACCCAACCCAGCGAAGGCTATTATTGTTTGCCAGACATTCTAATTGTTCGCGGCATCCTTTAACAATCTTCGACCTGATGCAGTTCGCCTCTAAAGCCTTTAGTGCGGCCCTGTCTATCAGCGAAGACCATAATTCTTCGGCTCGTTACGCCCTTATCCTCAAGATATTGGGCGCAACTTAAAATGGCGAAGATTTCAGCCTGAAAGATCGTTGGGGTGAGATATGGCGATGCCAACGCCAGTGCGCCTAATATGCACGCCACCCCCTGTCACCGCCACAGGTCCTGGAGCCATCTGTATATACTACGATTTCGTTTTTCTCGTGATTGAGCCAGTGTGGTAATTAGCATGCACATGTGAAGTTGTCACTCGGAATTTTGATTCAAAGAGATACATCGGGTTCATTAAATCTGCTCCCATACATAACATGGGATTTTCTCTTATTCCCCGAATATTAATTCCATGCCTCTCGGATGTATGTCGGAGTTGCAGGTTATGAATGCTGGTCAGCCTGTAGGCAATCATTTGCAGCGGCGGAAGTCCCAGAAGGATCTCCGAGGCCGCCGTTACTAAATATTTAGTTGACTTCCATAAAATATCAATGAAATCTAAACCTAGTAAAATGACATTTTTCTAGAGGAAAGCATAACTTCATCCTTTTCCCCAAAAAAATCCTTTAAGTGAATTTTCTTGGGAAAACATTTTCAAACAAAAATGAAAATTGTAGAAAACTGGATTCGATATTTTCCGTTCAGCCGATTTTCTCTAAAAATGAAATTTTTGACAACACATTTATTATACTAATTAATATTATCTAGATGGTGGAAATGTATAATAAAATAATACTTTAGTGGAAAATATAATCCCACTTCTTCCCCAAACCCCCTTTTGAAATGAATTTTCTTGGAGAAACATTTCAATTAAAAGTTGTAGCTCTGTAAATGTCTAGCTAGTATAATAAATTTAAAGAAAAATCGTTGTAGTCGTTTTTGAGGAAGTCGAAAAAAACTAAAAAAATATATTCAGTAAAGAGCGACTTCCGGTTGAGAAATTTTGACAGATTATTTACTGTCGTATCCCAAGAGGAAGTAATGCTACTGTGACAAAGATTCGATGTAGAATTATCACTAAAAATCCTTATTTTTAAGTCCCTTGAGCCGGAAAAAAGTGGCCTTAAGAAATTGAAGTGTGTGTTCAGCAAAAACTCAGAAACAGAAATTTCTTCACAGCAATTTCGAACTTGATATTCTGTTTTTCTTCCAAGGAACGAGGCAATAAAGTTTGCGTCAAAATCGGACTACCGGAAGTACCGACTTTATTGAATGGATTTTATACTTTTATTTGTGATTTTCTGGAAAACGGTTTTTTTTTCAAGGATTTTCTTTAATCTTGGTATGATAATTAACAAATAAAGAGCTACAACTTGTATTTGAAAAATTCATCTGGGAAAATCCTTTTTAAGAGGTTTTGGGAGGGAAGTATGATATTATGCTTCCCTCTTAAATTGCCATTGTGATGGATGCAAGAAAGTTTAACTATTTTATTTAAAGAAATAATCAAAATTATGAGAAAATGCAAGCTCGTTCGCAAAAAGGTACACGCAGGTAGCAGAGGACAGTTAATGGTACAGTTCAAGAACCTTTATGGCATTGTACTACCCCTTTCTCCTCACTGGGGACAAACCATCAGAAGACATTCTTTTCAAAACAGACTTGTTGTAGACACCAAGGAGAACGCATCAGGACTGTGCCAGTTATAAGTTAAAACATAAGAGTTTAGCATTTTATCTAGATAAATAATTGATTTATACATAATCGCTGTGATATTATAAATAGTTATTTAAATTCATTTAGAGAATATATTTATTTCGAAAACACTGGTGATTTCTTGATTATTACTAATACTTCTACCTCAAACATACTTACAATCCCTTTTACAACACCGCTCAAGCCACTACAAATACACATCTCACCATAACATTATACCATTTTCATATTTTCGATTCTATCATTCATAAAATATAAAAATAATAATGAAATGTGTTGGCAAAAATTCCGAGTTTGAAGAAAATCAGTTGACCGGTAGGTATTGCGATTTTCCTGAACTGCTTTATCAGTTTTCTACAATTTTCTTCTAAATAAAAACCACCAAAATGAAACAAAGAAACCACAGAATGTTTTATAACTTAAATACAATATATAGACCTATCACTATTGTTTGAAATAATTTTCTTTGTAATATAGATTGTAGGAGTTTCTGGTAGAGCTGGAAGGAAGATCACGCTCCCAAATCTTTGTTTTTAGTTTCCCACTTTCTTTAATATATGTTTTTTTTGGGATGAATGAAGAACCAATTTACAGCCAGATATATTTTATTATGATGTTAATTCAAAAACATTCGTCGTAGCTTTGTCCTTTGACGTTTCGGCACTAGTACATGCCATTGTCAAAAAAGTAGAACATTTTGTTACAACAAAATAGTCTGCAAGTAGGAAAAACATATTTATAAAAGTTGCTTAGTTAAGATTATATAAAATTTTTTAAAACAAATTACTTATTTATCTAATTATTACAAGTTTTATATAATTTATCCACAATTAATGCTCACCTTAAAAAGAAAAATAAGAGAACTCACTTTTTGGATAACACAAATAAAATTAAATATTTCTAACCAACAATATAGGTACCATCGAATTTACACAAAAAAATTTTTAATATTCACTAAAACTATTTAAGGTGAGCATTAATTGTGGATAAATTATATAAAACTTGTAATAATTAGATAAATAAGTAATTTGTTTTAAAAAAATTTATATAATCTTAACTAAGCAACTTTTATAAATATGTTTTTCCTACTTGCAGACTATTTTGTTGTAACAAAATGTTCTACTTTTTTGACAATGGCACGTACTAGTGCCGAAACGTCAAAGGACAAAGCTACGACGAATGTTTTTGAATTAACATCATAATAAAATATATCTGGCTGTAAATTAGTTCTTCATTCATCCCAAAAAAACATCATATACTATTTCAAAACAGCCAATCAAAATCCAACTGGTAAAATTGAAGATACTTTCTTTAATGTTGAAAAGGCTAAACATATACAAGTATGAAGAAAATTCTTGTATTTTATGTGTGCAAATTGCGGTAAGAGAAAATATGTGAGTGCTTCACACCCAAAATTTTTTCAAATAGTAATACTATAAATAAATAAATGTTGCTAACAGAGTAATTATAAATTTTTGATACTATCTGCTTGTTGTATATAGGTGAATAACACGCCTAAAATAGTTGAGTTTAACAATGAAATACATTGCATGTGTCATATGACCCTACAGAGTGACAGAAAGAGAGAGTGTGAGAGGGAGAAATGAACTCGTAACACTATTATGAAACACGAGGGACATGTAATATACAGCGAACTGTTGTAATGTCACTATTTCATCTTTCTAATAAGTGTTTATTTAATTTATTTAATGGTAAAATTTGAAACAATTTTCCATAATAGTAAGGATTATAATCTGTATACTTATCCAAATAGAGTAGATAATTTAATGTAATATTTAATTAGTTTATCAATAATAAAATTACATAATACTCTAATTTAGGTGATATTTTTTTAAAAAGTCATTTGATAAATGACTAATATGCATGTGATAAATAACCCTGACTAAACAGTAGGAGATTCTATTATACATATTTTTATTTTGTATTTTATAATAACAATCAGGGATGAACTATTTTTAAATTGTTTAGGTTAGTTCACTCTTTCTGATCAATAGATGATGATACAGATAACCTTTACATTGAGACCTAATAACCTTCATTTCATCAATAATTTTTATTTTGCTTTCTCTAATTGCTAGTACTAAGAGGAAGTAATGCCATGGTGACAAATATTCGATGTAGAGTTTCACCAAAAATACATACATATTTTTAAGTACCCCTAAACCGGAAAAAGTACTTTATTGAATTTTGATAGGGGAAAATGTCAGACGGCATTCATTTTAACAAAATAAATTTAGTACAAATTTAACGAATCTTAAAGAATAGCTCTTGGTTATGCTCCTGAGGAAACTTTGCAAACTACACTTATGGATACAATGCCAGGGATTATAAATCTAGAAATTTTTTCTCCCCAGACATGTATTTGATGCGAATGGCAATTTTTGTTATAGACTAGATGTTGATTGATTATGAAATTTAAAAAAAATATATATAATAACTATCTTAGCAATTCTCAGCTAAGTAGTAAAGAAAAGTACCGACTAATAAGTTTTGTTAAAATATAATTTGTTGGGATTGTAATAAATTTTTAAGGTAAAAATAGAAAATATTAAGTAAATAATTATAATACTTTATAATTGGATATCTAATTGGAGAGTTTGCCTGAATTTAGGATATATGATAAGAAAATATATAAACAAAATAAGAGAAAGTAAAATAAAAAGTATTTGTTGAAGGTTGATGTATGTATTATGTTTTGAAGAAATATGATGAAGATTGATCAAGAAAGAAACATTCAATTATGCGAAACGTTTCGACTGAGTTTGCTGTCTTTATCAAGGCTTCAATATATAGATAGTCTTGAATATATAAAAAATTATAACTTACTACATGCTAGTGTTAAATCATCTACAGAAAAATGCTTTGTTTATGTAATGGAATCGTGTGATGTGTGATTCCTGGAGTAGCAGATGTCTTGAAGAGCGCGGAAGTTAGTTTGAGAGATTTTGGGAAGTTAATGCTCGAATAATTAAACGGTTTATATAAAAATAACTATAATTGAACAATACTTTGAACGTTAGAAATGGTAACTAATAATTATAATAAAATACTTAGTAATAAATAGAAGATAAATTAGAATGATAAAATAACTGAACTAAAGTGCACAACTAAGAGAATGATAAGTTTGAATATAACTGTAAATTGCCGCTTGGGTATATAGACGTGCTCGTTTGGCCGTAGACGATATAATGATCATTTCGTCGTATATCATCGAGTTTATATATTACTGTTGATCACACGCACACCAAGACATCTGTCCTAGTGTGCGACCATGTGCGTCCTTCGCAGTTTGCTGACCTTATTTAAGTCAGTCGTCAACCTTTTCGGTGCTTGCTTTTTGATGACAGTATTGACGAAAAGGCTTTGTTAATCGTTTGTTTGGCCGCGGCGGCCGGTTGCTGGTTATACTTTTATTACTGCCATCCTTTGTGCAGATAGCAGCTGGGTATTGCCACTAGTTGTAAATTATTCTTTCTTTGGTGTTTGTGACTTTGCCATGTCATTACATTTATGTATATGCTGTATAAAATGCTGCAAGTTTCAAAGTTTCACAAAAAAATTCTTTTTCCACAACTTCAAGACTATTTATATATTACCTTGACAGGAATCTCTGTCGACATGTTGGCATAATTGAATGTTTAAAAGTTGTGATCTTGATTTGGTTTAGCATTTTAGTTACTCACAGTAACTTACCATTTCAAGTTACACTGTTTTTTTTTTTTCAGTTACAGATTTGAATAATTTTCCAGCCATAATCTTGTTTATTTTCTCCGAAATTAGTCCACACTTCATAAATCTTTCCTCCTAAAAGGGAGAGAAAGAAAGAAAGAAAAGGAAATTTCTTTCATTTTTTAATCATCACGTCATCTTTCTAATTGTACTCTTTCGTGCTATAAGACCTTCAAAAAAAAAAAAAATGCAGTGTCGCAAAAGATAATAGAAAAATTAATTAAAGTTAAGAAAAAAAATTAAAAATCTTATATTTAATTTATATTACCTATTTAATTATAATTTATAATTAAAATTTACAATTTCTCCACAAAATTTAGGGGATTATAAAGGTGATTTTTTTTTTATTTAAAGTTTATACCGTACATTTTTGTGTTGATAAATTACTATTATATATATTGTATAAGATTAACGTGGAATAAATTTTGTAAAAAAATAAAAAATAAAAAAAACATACCATAATAAAAGTTAAATGTTCAATATTTTTTTTATGTTGTTACTAAGAACAACCAATAATACACTATTCTTAACAAGTAGGAGGTAGACTATAAAGAGTTGATAAAGTTATAGAAATACTTTATTATGATCAAATTTGTTTGTTTGTTTTTTTGTCAAGAAAATAATATGACAACTCCAGAGAAATGTATTATACAGCTGTATGAGAAATACAGCTGTTATGAAAGCTATAGAAATCTAAAATATTTATATAAGAAGAAGGTAATTTTATGTACAACAACATCGTATTTAACCTGAGAATGTAATATTGTTAAATTACACTTAAGAATATCTATCAATTATAATAATTTTCATAACATAAAAATTTTCTAGACAAATGTGATGGATGCCGGAAATATAAAAATATATTTCATTTGAAATTATCAAAATTATGAGGAAAATGTAATATTTGCTGGCAAAAGGGACTATTCAGGTAGAAAACCGCCATTGTCTTTTAGAGTTCATAGAACTCGGTTAGCATTGTCTACCCCTTCTCACAGGGGAAGATTTGAACTAACAATTAGAAGGCATTCTTTCAAGACAGTCTGAAACAGACATTCTACCAGTAAACATCAGTGCCAGTTATAAGTTAAAACATAACAGTTTATTCTAGCTAGTTTCTATATATTAATAAGCATATTACTGTGTTATTGAAAAGTACTTAAATTCACTTAGACAATGTAATTATTTCAAACACAGTGGTGATCTTTTACTTATTTCTAATAGTTTTCTCTCTCTTTCTCAAACTTACACACAAGCCCTTTACTAAACCGCACACGCCACAAACTGCTAAACAACATCTCACCTCCATTATACTCCACAAACGATATTTATTGTACTCAGTGATAGCTGCGTTCACTCCTCTTTACAAAGATTTCCTTCCAAAATTGGCCTTAAGGAAGGCAGTTACACTTCATTATTTACAATTAAAGTAAATGACACAGGGTCCTCACATAGTGGCAATAGACAATAAAGAGCCAAGGCAAGCTAGAAGGAGATTTTTATTGGGAAAGAAGCGTGAATTTTGTTGGATTCTCATCGCCGTTTAATTCTGTACTTCTCTAAAGTCTGCTATGAATTATATCACCTAACTTTTTCCTCAAGATGCCGAGTTCAATCATCATTTACGCTCAGTATAATTAATATTTACATAAGTTAAACATGCTTTACCAGGTCCAAAGTGTGATCAAGGTAAGTGCATTTACAATTACAATCATTCAGGTTGTTATTGTATTACACTAAACAGATATCATGACTTTTTTGTAACTTAAAATTATTAAGTATTAATAATGAGATAAGAATATAGACTAGTTAATTAAGAAAGAAGTGTGCACCACCAGACTTAGTTATTTTGGCCTTAGGATGGACTTCTTGGACAGAACAGGTTAGGAAAAAGAAATTTTACTATCTTTCATAGGTATATAAATAACACAGTCGAAATATCGCCAAATAGGGAAAAATGGGAGTTATGACGCATCCATAGGAAAAGTACCAATGCCGAGTCAGCAGAGGCCGCTTTTATATAAATACAGCCACCGTCCAGCGGACAGACAGTTCTCCACTCACCACCAGATAGTTCACATCCAATTTCATATATATAACCAATTGTTCAGTTATTATTATTATTAATTCTATATTGTAATTTCTAATAAAACTCTTTTTAAAAAGGCTAGTCAGGGTTCCTGTACCATAACTGGCGCCCGCGAACAGGGACTGCGAAGGCTCAAGTCTAGTGCGACCATTTGTCTCACCGTGCGACCATTTGTCCCACATTGAAAGAAGACTAGCAGCTCCCACATCAGTGGCTTGTTCGCAGTACTCAACCCACAGGAACCAGGACCATCCCCAGACGACTGAAGAACGGCAAGCTGGCGAGTCAACAACAACGCCTAAAATCTGTAAGTAACTCATCTGTCCTTAAACCTTCTAAATTAATCATTCCTAAAGAAACTATCCAAACGATCCCCGAAATGGCCCAAATAAATTATAAAATCTCCAAGGAGGACTATGACCACATTCCCTACTTCGACGGAAACCCTTCAGAGCTGGCGTTCTTTTGTGAAATTGTGGAAAGTGCTTACGCTACAGTTTGTGCAGAGAATATAGCGGAACGAGACTATAATCATAATATCTTGTTCATAAAAGTAAAAAGTAGATTAGTAGGACCTGCTAGAAACGTACTCCTTTCTAATAACGTAGACCACTTACTAAATTTATTAAAATACTTAAGAGAAAGTTTTGCCGACTCGAGGTCTTACGAGATATTAAAAGATGAAATTTTCCAAACAAAAATGCATGCTAGAGAGTCTCCCATTGACTTCGTCAATAGGATACAGGAGCTGAGAAACTTAGTTTATATTAGACTTAAACTGGACGGACTCACAGCAGACACACTAAAACAAATAATAACAAGAGTAGACAAAGAAATAATTTTTCATGTCTACAAATGCCTACCTCCTACATTAAGCAACCATATCATGATATTCGACCCCAACACTCTAGACGAAGTACGGAGCATAATTTATAACAAATGTTCTTTTATTGTGGCTAATTTAAATTCCTCCTACGGTCCAAAAAAGCCTAACCAACCCTTTCAGAAAATCAAATCCTTACAACCAACCCCAACAGCCGTACAGACAGCAATACTCTTACAGACCAAGCCCACAACATTTGTACCAAGCGTCCCCAGGGCTCAAGCCCCTAGCTACCACTACAAACCAATTGAATATAATCCTAAACCTATAGAACCTACTCCTCAGACTTCACGTTACCAGTCCCAACCGCAACGACCGAACGTTGGACAATCCTACCATCCTAATCATCCAAACAATCCTGAACACCCCTTTAATCGACCCAGACTACCTCCTGGCTACTTTTCTCAGAACACAGTATCTATGCGTACTGCCGGCAGACCCCGGTTCAAAGATTACATCTCACCGCATGAACTGACTCACTGCCAACAGGACCAGCCATCGGAAAATTATTCGGAATCTGACAACTCATATAACGACAGAATTACCCGCTTAGAAAAATCCCTCGAAAAAGTAACAGAAAAGTTCGATCATTTTTTAGACGTTGGCCACGGGAGCCAAGAAGGCCCCCCGAATACAATCTAAACCTAGTAGACAAGTCTCTACCCCACTTCGTAGACAAATCCGGCCTCAAATGGCTAGTAGACACAGGCTCGTCGGAAAATTATATCAATCCAAATGTGGTTCCCGCTAACGCCCTATTAGTAAAAGATCCCTTCATAATCTCCACTCCCGCAGGTAAGAAGCAGGGAGAATCCTCATGTAAATTTAACATCCTAGAAACCTTCAACGTAAACCTCCAAACCAAATTCCATTTGTTTCCTTTCTCAGACAAATATGACATCCTATTAGGCCATAAGACCATGCAAGAACTTGGCATGAGTATAGACCTAAACAATAATGTCCTTTCCTATCCCCAAGGCACAATCCCCCTGAAATTCACCCTTAACGCCACAAGCGACGATCCAAATATAATCAACATAGAGCAAGGTGTCAATTTCATCGAGTTACCAGTAAAAAATAAGGAATTAAAATACGGGCTAATTAAGGAGAATATAAAATTAAATGATAAGGTCACGGTAAAAGAAGGCCTTTATAACATTAGTAATAATAAAATTCTATGCGAAGTCGAATCCAAAGAAGTAATGGCCATTTGCCCCGAACCGATGGACGTTGACGAACCGCAAGAAATTTGTACAGACATCCCCGACATAGTAATGACCAATTGTCCCGAAATGTCCGGTGATCCTGTCGCAAATGAAATAAAAAAGGAAATCCCTAGGTTAAGTAGAACTGAGCCTATGAACTCAGAGCAAACATTTAAGAAGTTAAAATTATTAAAGAACTACCCTAAAATAATTAAAAGAGAACACGACCGACCAATCAGTACTGATGTACTAAAGCACAGAATAACAACTACAGGTGACAGACTAGTATACGCACTAAACTGCAGATATCCAGAAATTTATCACAAGTACGTACAAGCAGAAATTGACAAACGACGTCAAACCAAAACCCTTCAACACCACGAATTTGTACGCATGCCCTTCGATCCCGGGGGACCTGCAGCAATCCTACGCATGCCCTTTGATCCAGGGGGACCTTTAATATCGAAGGACTAGGACTGGATCATAATAAAAATAAATTGGCATTCCTATGGAAAAATAAAAACCGGAATACGGAAAACATTGTAACTAAAAGGAGAGTAGGAAAACTAATTAAAAATCAAATTGGCATTCTCATGAAAAAATAAAACCGGAATACGGAAAAATATTGTAACAAAAAAGGAAAATAGGAAAACTAATTAATTAACTAAGGAACTAAAATAATAAAAATCCTAACCAAGGAAGATAGGAAAAATTATAAACCTCTCGAAGTAGAAAATATATCTTAAATAATTAAATAGAAAATATATATTAAATAACTAGATAATAAATTATAGAACACCGGAAACTACCCGTTCGCTGCATACGTACGATACCAAGGTAGACACGACGGTATAAAAGAGTTAACTACGGAAAGCATAGAAGTAAAATACAATAAACCTTTATGATTAATTTAGGAGAAAAACATATATACCTTTTAATTAAAGTTAAATTCGGTAACTAAAACCTGTCTGTATTTTAAAACCATTTTCAAAAAACCCATACAATTTATGCCAATCCTTCCGTTTAACCACACGATAACTTGTCGTTCATTTAAAACATTTTGTCCCAAATACTTTTTCCTAAAACCACGCATAATAATACAATTACCTATTATATGCAACATACTTTCGTCTTCATTTAAATGACACACGGAACAGGCATACGCAATATCATTTATCCAGGGTTTATAATATAAAGGGAATAATTCGCATTTCACCTTATATACTGCTTTAATTAAAGCCAGACTAAATTCATCCTTAATATATGCAATATTATGATTTAGTTTTATACAACGAATGATACTCCGCACCAGATGACGAAGTAAATAGTTTCTAAAATCTTCTATACCTTTGTTAACTACACTAACCATCTGCTACTACCACCTATCTACTGTTCTAAATTTTCTATCTAGAACATAATCTAGGTATTCTGCCAAATTTAGCCATTCTTTAAACCATGGAGTACTCTTTCCTTTAATACCCTCCAAAGCTACAATATATGGAAGTCGGCCAGAATTGTAATTCAATATTTCACACATATAATTTACATTAAGCTCTAATGCAGTAAGAGGAAGTTGAATATGCCGAATACAATTTCAACAAATGTATTAATAGTAACTACGGGACCTATCAATAAATTATAAATAAGGGAAAAATAATTAGATAATTATAAATTAATAAGAAAAAGGAATTATAAATTAACAATCTAAATAAAAATTTAAACTAGTTCCGGGAATACGAACCCTAGTAAACAAATTAATTAAGTGGTACAAATCATATAAAAGGATAACTCCAAGAATCCTAAAACAATCGTAAAGGCAGGAAAAAGAAAAAATAAGGAGAGTAACTAAATCTAAACCTCAAATATGTTATTAAATAAAATTATTAGATACGCAGTCAGTTAATATTTATCGTTAATATTTATAGTTAAAAGAAAATTCCAATGAATCATCAACGGATGTAGATAACACTGTAATTTATAAATATAAAACCTCATCATAAAGAAAATTCCAATTCATCGGCACAGATAACGGATCAAAGCGCACTTCATAGATAAATACTGTAATAAGAAGAATAATGCTAATAGTGTTTCATTAAATAAAGCTAAACCAAGCAAAACGCTTTTATTCTATGACTTCCATAATATGGGAATTCGTAAACATAATCAAATATCACTTTTTCAAAAAGAAATGTACGTAATAACTAAATATGCAAGCTTATCTCCTATTCTAAATAAAATGAAAAACAAAATAAAATAAAATACGTATACACTTTAAGCGCACTGCGCTCTCTCTCACTCTCTCTCTCTCTCTCTCTCCACGGATATTAGAATTCAAGTTCAGCGACTCCCCTCTCAGTCGACTATTGACATCTTCCTACTGTTATCTCTAATGTAATGTTTACCAACTAAATAAATACTATACCTTACTATACTATACTAAATACTATCTACTTACAATTAGATAAGACCTTTAATATAAAAATAAATACTATATACTTTACTATACTATACGTTCTACCCATCGCACTTAATCCAGCTTACGTAATAGACAGATATTACACTTTCATTCATATTGCTGACGTACAATTACTTGACGTAGAATTAGATAAGACTCTTAACGTGATCAGCACTACACATTATCTCAACAAAACAAACCAGATAAAGTCGCTCTTTAAATACTATTACTACTTACGAAATAAGTTAGATCATTTAATTCTCAACAAATCCAGACCTAAACGTGGACTCATTAACGGCCTAGGTAAAGCCATATCCTGGCTAACCGGAAACATGGACAGTGACGACAAAGAAAGGTACGACAAAATTATAAACACAATCGAGAGTAACAGTTTCCACCTCCAAGACAACCTAAAAAATCAGATGGCAATAAATAAGAAAGTAATTGACGAATTTAACCATGACATTCAGATTATACGCAACAACAACGAGAAACTGACCACCTTCTTCTCCAGCCCTATAGTAAACCAAATTGAACTAAACCAACAATTTAATTCTATCTTCTTCAACCTGGTCCTTATCGCCAACAAAATTGACGACATGGAAAACTCTCTGGAATTCTGCAAACTCAACACAATACATTCCAGCATCTTTCTTCTCAGAGATCTCGAGTCACTGCAAGACTCTCATAACGTAACATTCCTAACCCCGGACATAGAAGCACTCTGGCAATTGAGCAAGGTACACTGCTCGATAAAGAAATGGAACATCTTCTACTTTATCAACGTTCCACTAAAAACCTCTCCTCTTGAAACGTATTTCCTTCTGTCCTACCCTATAGAAAGGGACAATCACATCCTGACAATTCATGTCCACCCTCCTTTAATCCTAAAAAACCAAGATGAGTTATTTACAGCTACCTGTGAAGAAATCAACAGCGCTATGTACTGCCACAACAAGACCAGCATCCAAAACGACTGCATTCGTCAGATCATCACCAACATTGACCTAGTAGCATGCAAGACAGTATATACCTCAAGTGCACCCTTCATCAAATACATCCCTTTTATTGACTACTACCTAACTTTCAAAACTAAGAGAATAGTAGTGAACAAAGGCAACCGCAACAACACCAGGTTCCTCACTAACACTAGCCTCATAAAGCTGACTAAGGACGAAACCCTACTGGACAGTAAAGCCATTCCTGTATATAAAGACTCAAAAAGTATATTGACTTCTACACAAGTATTCGCTCATACCAGCACGAACATATCCTTTGAGGATCTACACAAAATCAACCTCCGAATGGAACCACTGGAACACCTGGAAGAGATACCCAGGAATTCAGCGACTATTTACTACTCCCTCATAACGACGATAGCCCTCCTATTATTATCATTATGTTTCTTATATGTCTACTGTGTCTGTAGAAGGAAACTGAATCCACAGCAAGGTGGAACCCAGCCACAAAACATACTTCTACAGCAAGCACCAACCTCTGCCTACCCCGGACTCTCATGCCATTTGTCGCAGGAGCTCCAAACTTAAGGAGGGAGGAGTTATGACGCATCCATAGGAAAAGTACCAATGCCGAGTCAGCAGAGGCCGCTTTTATATAAATACAGCCACCGTCCAGCGGACAGACAGTTCTCCACTCACCACCAGATAGTTCACATCCAATTTCATATATATAACCAATTGTTCAGTTATTATTATTATTAATTTTATATTGTAATTTCTAATAAAACTCTTTTTAAAAAGGCTAGTCAGGGTTCCTGTACCATAACTTGGGTTTCATAGAAACACGAGAATTTTATTGACCTATGAAAGTATTGTATGTTTTTGTTTTGTTTTGTTTTTATTCATTATTATTATTATTATTAATAAAAACAGTCATATCTTTTCAAATATCTTTATATAGAAATAGTTTCTCTGCAACTCCTCTCATCCTCTTTTTTTGTTTCTCTAATCCTGGCAAAGATAAAAGTTTCATAAAAGTTGTAGATGCTGCTTATTGTAGCGCTAATTTTCGTATCTGATCCATGTATATCTGGGAGAGAAAGTAACTTGTCATTTATGTACCATGACAAAAATATTTCAACTCAATAGAATGGAGAGCGTTCATACTCATAATACGCTTATATTTTATTATAACATTGTGTCTGTTTTCAGTATATATTTCCCTTAGCAATAAATTTTCTCCGAAGAAGTTGCATTTATGGGCTGAATCAAAACTTAGTAATATTAAATGACCCACAATCAGACTGAACGTTTTAGCTCTCTAGTAGTAATAGCATCAGATAATTAGCAAACAAATATATCTACTTTTTTTCATATCTATTTTCTAACAACCGCTAGCCCACGGTCGTAGACCTTTATACGAGGGTCATTCAATAAGTAAAGAGACAAATCGCTGTAGCTCAAAAACGATTTATTTAATCAAAACAATACTTTGGCTACTTTTCAACATAGTCCCCAGCATTTGTACATTTGTGCCATCGTTTTTCTAATTTGTGTATGCTTTTAGCATAAAATTCTTTGGGTTAATCTCGAAGCTACTTTTGCACCTTTTTTCATTGGATTGACAATGTTCCCCACGTAGAGCCTCTTTAAACGGTCCAAACAAATGAAAGTCCGATGAGGCAAGGCCCGGGGCTGTAGATGAGATGTGTGGAAGGATCTCACACCCCACTTTTTGAAGTGTTTCTTGAGTTATCTGGGCCGTGTGTGGGCGCGCGTTGTCTTGAAGCAAAATCACGCCATTAATCAAGTGTCCACGACGTTTCGTTCGAATGGCAGGCCTTACTTTGTTTGTGAGCATATCACTGTAATACTGGCAGTTGATGGTTCGTTGATCTTCGTGACAGTCACGAAAAATAGCCCCCCCCCCCGAATCTCAGAATACTGTAAGCATGACTTTACCTGCAGTCGGCTGGGTCTTGATTTTCTTTCGAGTGGGGGTACCCGTATGCTTCACTCAAGGCTTTGACGCCAATTGTCCTGAATAAACGTGTTATTGCGAGATTCGAGAGAGGAAGTTGCAACTACACCGGTTACTACCTCCACCTCGTTGTTCGTCACAGACGCTTCGTTCGTACACTTTCAACATTCTTTCGTGGATTTCACTATCTTTAATACCCTCTGCAACTAAAAATCTCAACACTGAGCGTTGTTCTTCCGAGGTGCAATGCTCGGAATACATTTGAGGTTATGCTTACCATATACTCCAACAACGGATAAGAAAGTAAGTACAAGGATGCCAATTTGAGCACTGAAACTAGTGTATTGATTAAACAAACCGCTTCTGAGCTACAGCGATTTGTCTCGTTACTTTCCTGAATGACCCTCGTGCATAATTTGACTTCAACTTAGCATAGGCTCTAGGCTATCGCTAACGCATCGGAGATGAGAGATTGTATTAAGTGGTAAATGTTGTTGATAAGTCCCTCTATAACTTGTTGCTGAAAAAGTCTACGCAGCCGGAAAGCGGAAGCAGTAAGGATTCTCAAAACGTAGCTATTTAGGAGAATAAAACAATAATAAGTGCACAAGAATGAAAGATAAAACAATAATTTTGACAAATTATGCTTGAATTGTTCAATTTGTTCTGAAACAATGTGTTTATAAAAAGAAGTGAAAACAAAAACAAAC
>JAAEAF010009368.1:0-33439 GCA_011037195.1 Triatoma infestans
GAAACTTACCATTAATTTAATCTAACTAGAAAACTTGAATTTAATGTTTACAATGTTAACAGTGTATTGTTAAATTTACATTATCAAAATAATACTAATATATATAGAGTTTTTGGACAAGATAGATGAAAAGAACCTCCTTGTTTTCGAATGGAAAATTCTCCGAAAAATCCAGGAGGTAATTCTTATGGAGTAGAAGAAAGAGTAGCGACTTATATGAATTGTATGGAGAAGCAGATATAGTGAAGAAGATTAGGTTAAACAGATTAAGCTGGGCGGGTCACGTAATAAGAATGGAGCAAGATGAAGTGCCCAAGAAAATTCTGGAAAAAAAAGGTGGGCACAACCAAAAGAAAGGGCGACAGACCAATGCTCAGTTGGCTGGATTGTATTGCTAACGTTGCGAGAAATCTCCTGGGTACTCGCAATTGGAAAGCAACTGCAACCAACAAAGGACAGCTGGAATAGACTCCTAGAGGAGGCCAGGACCCACCCAGGGGTTGTAGCGCCAAGTTTTTTGGAAAATAATAATTAAATAATGTAAACCCTGAGTTATTTTAACCATATTTGCAGGTTTATTATGAAATTATTACAAGGTATTGTCTGTATTGACGGGAAAAAGCTCTGATCTCCTGAAACGTACTTTCCATTTCTTCGATAGTTATAACTTTTGAAATCGTCTGCAACTAATGTCAGCTGTGCAAAATATTAAAACTAAGTAAGTTTCATCAATCGATTCTCCAAAATATTTCTACAATTGTAAAATTTATTTTGAAATAAAAGTTCACCTTCACGAATAGGGCTGTTGTAAGAAAATTATTCCCAAAAATTGAGTTGATTGAAGAGAGTTACCCCCAACTTTTGTCGGAAAATAAAAATTGTCGATATTTTTTTGTTTTCCAGTAGATATACAACTTTCTATTAAAGTTTATGCAATTAAGTTGCAACGTGTGTAAAATTTTATTGCAATCTTTTATGTTGTTAAAAATATTTTGTGCAAAATATTTGAATCAATGCTTCCCTTAGATTTTTAGAAGATTATTGGTAACCGAGAAAGTTTCAAAGTGTGAACTTTGTGATGAAAAAAAATTATTGAAACCCTATTTTATTTCCAATTACTTTTTATAATTTTCATACTCATAAAGTCCTATGAAAACGTTGTTTATTAAATATGAATTTGTGTTTTGAAAATTGATAAACACGAGGCTGCTTCTACAATTGAATTATAGTCAATTTTGTTTACTAAATTAAGATCTGGGTTTAACCATGAAGTTAAACTTTCTTAAGATAACATGAATTAGTCAATGAATTAACGAATAGCAGATGACATTTTGATATCTTGTCCCAAACTAACCAACCAAGGCCAATAGCATTGTAAGTGTTATCGTATGCTTATCGAAGCACGAAAAAAAAGAAATGGATTAACGATGAGAATCTGATTAAAACAAAATACAAAAGTTTTGTTTTATTGCCTCAAAACAGAGTCAAAAGTAGCAGCAAAATTGGTACTCAAAGCGGGCGACCTTCTATGCCCGTCTCTCTGCTACATTATCGATCTCGATTTTTATCTAATAAATCTCGAATCTGCTAATACAACTTCCACGTATAAATTTTAAGCTAATGCTTGCATCCTAGCGTCGAAATCCAGATGCAGATAGTTCTGTTATTTATGCACTGCAGATGTAAATTACTGAAAATAAGTCAGCCATACCTAAATAGGCCAAGGATTCTTGCAATTTTTTATTTTTAAAGTGCTTTGATTTCCAGTTAATGATATTTTATTTCTACGTATATTTTATGACTTCATTCTGAGTTATAATTCATAAGTTAGTCAGACAGTTATAATTCTTGTTAGTTATTTTTTTTCATCATAAACACTAGTGAATCTTGTAAACAAAATAATATTTGATGATTGTATATCGAGTTTTTTATTATTTTCTTCATTTGTTAAAACCCACAGAGACGGGTATAATGAACGGTTTTTTTTTAATTAATTAACCGACCTACTTTAATTATTTTTATAATTATTTGACAGATTGACCTACCATAACTGTGCAAACAAAACCATGTACATATTTCTACAGATATTTTTACCATTCAGATTAACGTTTAGTGCATTTTGTTATCCTTGTTTTGTTTTTTAAATATTAGGTTTTTTTTTTTTTACATAAAGAGGAAACATACGCAACTAGCCGTATCTACTTCAGCAACAACATTGATAAAGAGTGAGATTAGTGAATGCTGAAATTTGATTAATTATTCTATTGAAAACATGCTCAAGAAAGGGTTTATTAAGTGACTAAAAAAGAAAAAAAAAACAATTAAAAACTAATAAATTAATAAAACTAATAAAATGATCTTAAAGGGGAGAATTTATGTTTTGAAAAAGGAAATTTTTTTAGGCTTTAAATAAAAACCAAATTTACAACACCATCCCTCCTAATCATTTCAATTTTTCTATTTTTTTTTACTTTACTTTCAGCCTAATTTTAATGAAAGCTCTACTAAATTTTGTATTTTATTATACTTTTGTTTTTTAGCTTTCTAAAAAATATTACACTTCTACAATTTCGAGTATAAAATTGTAACTTTGGTTTTTATCTAGTACATAAATATATGATAATTATATTTTTAATTAAATAATTGACTGTAAATATTATGATATAGCCTTATTTATAATTTGTAAATAAAAAATACAATAATTATAATAAAAATTAAGTTCTTTTTTTAAAAAAAAGTTTACTTTATTCTAAATATATAAATAAAAAAAATTCTTTCTCTTATAAGCAAGCTATAAGAGAATGTAAGCAAGAATACTTTAAAATAAACACAATATAAAAAGAAATATTAAGGCTGCTCATTATTTAAGGGATTTTGTACATGATTTTAAAATGAGTTTCAAGCACAAAATTCAAGTAGAAAATGTCTATAATTTTATATTTTTTTAAAGTTTATTTTATGTCCTAGATTGATTGAAGAACCATTATTATAACCAACATTATATATCCTAGCCAACAAATATTAGTTTAAAATTGACTAGTATTGGTCTTTTTTATTTTGTAGAATATTGTGTTATAATTGTTTTAGTGTTAATTTTAAGACAGTTTGTCAAGGTTGCTTACAACAATTTTTTTACTTTTTTACAAGGGTTTAACGGCGATGTTTACGCTGGTTTTATTTCATACTGCACTTGAATCGATTTTTTTTTTTAAACGGGCGTAACTCAAAAATTTCATCCTTTTCTTTTTTTTTACACTTTCACAAAACTGCGTACAAAGACCAATCGAATGGTTTTAACTGGGCGTATGGTAGGTAGGTCTCGGGTATAGTGAATGTTGTATGTCAAACATTGAGATTTGTTTGTAGGTAGTTTGTTTTCCAAATAGTTTTTTCAGTTTTTCCAAAAATCTACTCACTATGACATACGCCCGTTTAAAAAAATTCGATTCACTTGCTGTTTCTGTCAAAAAAGAATTTGAATTGCCTATTCCGTCATGATTATTCTTGTATCACTTACTGCTGAACGTAAGCAAACTTTTATTTTTCAGTAAAAATTAATTACAGGTTTCTTTTAGTCAGTTATCTTATTTAAGAAGGAGCCAGTTTGATTTAGTGAAGAATTTTAATTTTAAATTTATAAGAGTTTGCTTTTTTCTACTTTTTTATAAAAAAGAAATGAATATGTTAACCGGAAGTTATCCAATATTCAACTTAAATTCTGAACCGTTTTCAGTTTCACTAGGACGGTTTTCTTCTAGCAATGATATTTGTCCAGAAGTAATTGTCTACTAACCTGGGATTTTGATTTGAAATTATAAGTATTAAGATTTTTTTTTTTTTTTTTTGTCCTGACTTAAATCAAGGGGTCTGAAGGCTTCCAAGGAAATCAGGTTTGCCGAAATGTATCAGATTAGTATGGCAAGTTGACTAGCGGAAAAAAAAAGGATGAGTAGTCCACGTTAGAAGGGGGATGTATCGCGAAAGTCTTCATAACTAGTGAAGTTATCACAACAATTTAGTGGCATGTTGTTCTCCGAATTGAAAGTGACCCTTTGGAAAGATAGTATAGGGCACCAAGGAATGGTTGTCATGACAAAGATTAATGGCGCATTCTCACGAGTCAAGTTTAGTTGATCAACAGAAGTTGAATGAAAAAACCTAGTGAGAACTTTTTGTTTCAATAAAGTGGATCAAGAAAAAAAAGTTTGACCGAAACAAACTTTATCGTTCAAGTATGAGTCCATCTTTCAAGTATTGACAAGTGTGAACCTCCGGATCGCCAAATTGGCCTCTCAGTTTGCTTTCAACTCATAAACTGCTCCGTGTCGTGTTTTTCGTGCTTTGGTTTTGGTTTGATCGATTTCACTTGAAACATATGAACCAAAATTGTTTCAAGTCGTATTCAACTTTTGCTGATCAACTAAAATTTCGCCTTAAGAGATGTGTTAAATAAACACTTTATTGCATTTTTTTTTTTTAGATCCCCAACTTCATTTGGAAAATCTAGAGAAGTGGATTTATACCATTTCATACCAAGTAAATCATAAGACTTGGTCTTGAAATCACAATCTAAATTTTTTTTTCCACCTTTCATTTTTTTTAGACATTTCCTACTTAAATTTAATGACTTTCAAATACATTTCAAACTGGAAATAACATCCCAAAATATTCTTCGAATATACAGCCTTAATTTAATTTATATTAAAAATATAAATTAAAACATAAAAGTTCTAGGATTATTATAATGTTTTCAAATAAAATAAAACTTAAAACTAATTTAAAAAAATAAAATAAAATAAGGGAAAGTAAAAAAAAAAAAAAAAAAGAAAAACTTTTTTTTAAAGTGATAAGATTTAAATAGAAATAGATAAGAGAGTTATCTTTCTTTTTTCCAAGATAGTGTGAAGAAGGGATTTTTTTTAAATATATATACCAAGATCATCAAGAAAGTCTGGTACACATTGCAGCAACATTGAAACAGTAAAGAGACCATGCAATATTTTAATTTATTTAAATTTATTTCTTAAACACCAAGTTAAAATAAAACTTTATAATAAAGAAAAAAAATAATGTAAATTTATTTAGAGATAGAGAAGATATAGCAAGAATTTTTTTTTTTTTTTTGCTGGAAACAATTGTAAAACAATTTATATTTGTATTTTACAGAAATCGCCAGCAAATATTTTGATTGTTTTTTTTTTTTGTTTTTTTTTCTTTATTAAACATTCAAAGCGAAGCAAATATCTAACAAGGATTAGTAAATAGGCGTAGAGAGAGACACAATACAGAGGGAACAGCTAGAAATAAAAAAAAAAACCACACAGCAGTAGAGACAGGAAAATTATTAATATTTTTTTTGTTTTTTTGTTATTATTATTTTTTTTTTTTTAAACTGGTATCACAATATTTTTGACTCGTGAGCCTAATATCTAAAAGAAAATATAATATTATAATTTTCCTTGATATCTGGCCCAAATAATTTTTTTTTTTTTGTTAAAGAGGGAAAAGTAATTTGTATCATCGTTTTGGCTAAAAAAAACATGGGAATATACAAATTGTTTTTGTGTGTGTGTGTGTGTAAATTCATTTCATTTCATTTAAATAAAGATAAATTCTAAACAAACTATAGGTAAACACATTTTTTTTCTTTTTTTTTTTCTTTTTTTAGTTTATATTTTGTTTTCATATTATATTTATTATACAAAATTCATTATCTGTCATTCAAGTGGTTTTAATAATTTTTTTTCTTTTTTTTTTTTATTATTCTAATAAGTTTCCAAAGGATAGCATGAATATTTTTTGGTTGCTTTGTTTTTATTTTAATAATACATTTATTTCATCTTTAGCCTGAGATTGATCCTAGAGAAGGGCAGAGAATTCCAGCTAAACACCTACCATCTGTTCGTGGACTTTAAATTAGCCTACGATAGTATAAATAGGAGCCAGCTTTATCAGGCAATGGTAGACCTCAACATTCCAGCTAAGCTAGTGCGCCTTGTCGCTATGACAATGTCTTCCGTCATCTGTGCTGTGCGTGTTCAGTCGGATATGTCAGGAAACTTCCAAGTTTCTAATGGGTTAAAGCAGGGTGATGCGTTAGCTTGCTTATTGTTTAACCTGGCTTTAGAGTGGGTTATTAGGAAATCCGGAATACAAACCACCGGAACTATATTCCATAAATCCGTAGAACTCCTGGCGTATGCTGATGACATAGACATCATGGGAAGATCTGCCGATGCTGTGAGAAGTGCTTTCATTGAAATAGAAAAAGCTGGCAGATGTATGGGCCTTCTAATAAACGAGAGTAAAACAAAATTTCTCACAAATGATGAAAGGTTTGAAGGCCCTTTTAGAGTTGGCAGCTACTGCTTTGAGCAAGTCGACAGCTTTGTCTACCTGGGATCTTTAGTAACTGCTGGCAATAATGTTTCAAATGAGATCAGCAGGAGGATTATATCCGCCAACAAGTGTTATTTCGGTCTCAATTTACACATGAGAAGCAAGATGCTGGACAGGGCAACCAAGCTAAGAATTTATAAAACTCTTATTCGCCCTGTCCTGATATATGCCTCCGAAACGTGGACCATCACAAAAACAGATGAACAGCGCCTGTTAATTTTCGAAAGGAAAATACTGCGAAAAATCTTCGGCCCAATACGTGAGAACACGACTTGGCGTCGTAGAACAAACAGGGAGCTGTATGCTCTGATGAAGGAGCCGAATATTGTAGCCTGGATAAAGCTGAACAGGCTCAGATGGGCTGGACACGTTGCGAGATTGGGGCAGGAAGAAATTCCATACAAGCTATTACAGGAAGCCCCTGACCGCAAGAGGAGGATTGGGAGACCGAAACTGAGGTGGCTGGATAGCGTGACGCAGGATGCCAGGCAGCTACTGCGTACTAGGAACTGGATGGCGGCTGCAAGAGAGAGGGACGACTGGCGGAATAAGATCGAGGAGGCCAAGACCCAACTAACTGGGTTGTAGTGCCAATGATGATGATGAATTCATTTATTTCATTGTCAAAGACCTTTTTAGTGGGCAGGATCAAGTCTTTTCTTTTCTCAGAGAGTGATTAAAAGAGAAATTCTGAAGTAAAAAAAAATTAATATTAGATAAACAAATAAATTATAACGAATAAAAAGACTAAAAATATAATTGGAAAAAAAAAATGAAGTAAGAAGAATTGTTAAATTTAAGTACAACTATGGAAATACAAGATATGAAAAGGAAATGTAAAGAATCACTGATTTTTAACACTGAACCTCAGTGAGGCAATTTTGGGGGTTAAAAAGGGTATTTGCAAGATGAAATATATAAATGCGAAGGGCAGAGTATATTTTAAAATAAGTGAAAAAAAAATGTACTCTCCAAAGAGCGCTCCTGTAATAAATGGAATAATGCAGGATATAGATGGCAAAATCCTGACAGAGACAACGAACAAGTTATTTGCTGCAAGAGTAATTACCCTTTTACATATGATTCAAAGTTGCTGGTCTATTATTTCATTGGTTGACACACTTTCTATAGATCTTACTTTCAACTAGATATTAAGCAACCAGCTGGCTTCACAAATGAATTCAGTATATAAATAAAAATTCCCATGTGTGGATGTTCATTAAATCAGCTGAGTTTTGTTGCAAGTCAATAATGTACTGTTTATTAGAGACATTTTCCGTGATAGCCTGCTTCATTTTGTGGCCATTGACCGGTTTCGGGCGTTCGCCCATCATCAGGATGTTTTTGTTGAACAGTAAAATAACATAGACTTGCACAGAGCAAAAATACAGTTGATACTGTTCATACACAAGAGTTGGTACGCTACACAGAATGTATCAACTGTATTTTTGCTCTGTGCAAGTCTATGTTATTTTACTGTTCAACAAAAACATCCTGATGATGAGCGAACGCCCGGAAACTGGTCGATGACCACAAAATGAAGCAGGACTATCACGGAAAATGGCTTTGATGCTTTCCAGCTCTGTGGAACCAATCACCACAACATGTACGTTATTGTTAATTCGACATCCAAATACAACAATATCTGTGATGCAAGAACAGTCATTTTAAATGTGTACATATCTATAACTCAAGCTCTTGTTGTCTCCGTATTATGTATATGAAATAAATGTATTTTTAAAATAAATCGATGAGCATATAATACTTACTAGCATCTTTGAAAATTTATTATAATTTACACAATAAAATATTTTAAAAAAATCTTCTCTTAAAATTAGATTTAAGGCTTTTAATAATAATAAAAATAAAAAAAACTCAATGTAAATACATTTCATTACTAGTTGAAAGACAGAATCTACTATATATTCCAATAATTATTCTTTTTTTGTCATTTTATATACATCAGTTAAAAACTACCACAGATTTGGACGAGATTAAAAATTAAATACAAACAAATAAAAAAAGAAATAGTCAATCAACAATAAAAAGAGTCAACAATTTTAGTTTTTTAATTTTTTTTTTTCTTGCATTAAAAAAGATTTTTTTGAAAATCGTAAAATCTTATTTTATGTACACTAAGGAAAAAAAAAATAAAAATATGATTTGTCAAAAAATTCGAATTTACATTTACATATCTAAATTTTTTTTACTTTTTTCTTTTCATTTTTTTTTTTTGATGGCAGGGAAGTTAATGATATAAATTACAATTTAGTTTGTATGTTATTTGTAAATTTTTGATTTATTGAAGTCTATGTATGAATCGTAGAAAATACTATTGAGTTTTTTTGTTTTGTTTTTAAATAATGAGTATTAATCTAATTGCCCTCATTTTACAGTGTCTTTAAATTAAATAGAAAAAAAAATTATTTAACCTTGAAGTTTTTCAAATCTTTGTATTTTTTTTTTTTAGTTATTAAGAAGAGTTGCCAGAAGATTTACTTTCTAAGGATAAAACCTGGTATATTTTATTTAACAATGTCATCCGAAACAAGTATTAATTTTAAAATCTACAAACATATTAAAATTTTAAGTTCAACTCATTAATCTACTTCCGAAATTTCGTCCTTATAATAGTATCCAAGTCAAATAACTACATCTTATATTTCATTTAATATCTTGTTCGTGTCTTTTTTTCATCATTAAATATCTACATTCTTAATAAATATAAGAGATTTTGTAAACAACTTGAATTAATTGCAGTTTTTGGTGCTAGAAAGATTTCAAAAAAATGAAAGTAAAGCTTTCGACAATATCTTTTTATCATTTTCAGCAATTTTTATTATAACTTTGCAGAAAAAAAAAAAATTATATAAAATCAAACAAAAATAGCTGCACATTCTATCTTTTAATAAGTGCATACCAATTCCTTAAAAATGAATTATTATACAAGACTTAAATATTGTTGACGCCCAATGTAACAAGTCGATCTATATTAAAGCTGAAATCTGGCAATCCTCTAGCAAATAGTTATTGTATATATTGTTACTTGAAATCACTAATAGTAAATTAAGAGAATGTTTTTTTGCCCATAATATGTTTCTAGCTAAGAGATTGTTAGATCAATTAGCATTTCCAAGAATGATTAAGTCTGGTTTTAACTTTCTTAATTTTTTTATATTTCTGTCTAACCAAAATTAGCTTTTTGTTGCTTACAAAAAGTGAAATAATAATTTACTTCTAATAATAATAAAGTAGGTGTACTTATAAGGCCACACTTGTAATTCGAATCATAAAATGTTTAAATAGAAGTGTAATTCCACAATATTAGTAGCAAAAATTTATCGTAGAATTTACTCAATACAATTTTTCAATTATTTATTCATAAACTTCAATTAATCATACATATACAATAACATAATAAAAAAAAAAAAAAAATTCTTAAAGAAAAAGACCATACAGATCACACTTTTATTATGAGTTCAAAAAGTGAGAGAGTAGAAGAAATTACATCATACACACACGTACATAAACATATACTATATATATATTTAATCGTGTGTAATTTACATTTTATGTATTTAAGTTTGATTTTTTGTTTTTTTCAAATTTCATTTCTAACAAGTAAGGCAAATGCTAAGATTAAATAACAAGTAATTTAAAATATTAAAACAAATTGTTTTGACTTTTAGATACTAAACAATAACTTTTTTTTTTATTATGAAATCACTTAATGAACCCAGAAAAAGTGTGCTAATAGTAAAGTGATTTAAAACAATTTATCGATTACTTTTGTACATTTCTGTTATTTTGTCACATAGATTTTTCATTTTCGGCGTTTCCTTTAAAAATAATAATTATTGAGCCTTTATAAACTACAATAATAAAAACAGTAAACAAAATAAAAATTATTAATATTAAAAACAGAACTAGAAATTAACAAAAATAGTTCAGGGCCATTGATTTTTTTTTAAATTTTTTTTAATAATATCTATATATATATTTTTTTTTAATAAAAACTATGTTCACATATAAAGATTTTTTTCATTAAATCTATGTTTCAATTTTCTTTCTTTGTTAATATTTTTTTTATTTTTTAACATTTCTTTGTTCTAACACATAAATCGTTGTACAATGTTTTTAATAGAATCACATCGCTGACCCCTGTTTTTTCAAAAAAATTTTTTATTACTTGAAATAGCAAAACTCTATTTTTCTTTAATCTCCCTCTTAATAGTTTTGTTTTTTTTTGTACCATTTTTCATTGAGTGATAGTTAAATTATTTTGAGGGATGAAGAGGGAGTAAATTAGAAATAAAAAACAAACAACACTGCATTTTTGTTTTTGACACGCGATTTTGAGGTTAGGCTAAATGGCAACTTTGGTCAGGAATGGTCAAAATTATTTCGCGTATTAAGTTGTTGAACACTATCAAGTTGTCCTTTTTTTTAAAAATAATTTTGGATCTATAATTTCAATAATAATTGTTTGAATATGTTTAAAAAGTGCCTTAAGTAAGTGATGCCTAGAAAAAACATCTAGCTTAGTCCTTCGATTTATTATATACGCCAAGTATTCACTAGTCCATTTCTTTTTGTGGTATATTTTTGACTATTATTATTGATGTTGAATTTAAGTTGGTGATAAGAGAACTAAGTTTTCCATGACCTTTTGCGATTTCAATTTATCATCAAGGCAGGTAAAGTTTCTTAAAAGTACAGTATTTTATTTATTTAGCTCATAAATAATGTCTAGGTAAGAATGAAATAGCTGCATAGAATGTAATGTTTGATAAAAATCTAAACAAAACAATCATAATCCTTAGGATAACGCTCCAGCCACAAGCGATTTTCATATTTTTTTTTTTATATATAAATGATTTTACTTATTATCTTCCACTAATCTGTGAAAAGATTGATCTTTCAAAACTAAGTAGCAATTAATAATAAAGCAAATGGTCAAAAAATCTAAAACACCAGATAGTTTGTCGAATAAATTCATTCTAAGAAGGGAACGTTTCGTTATGTTCAGAAATTCTTAAAATACAATCCTATTTCATTAATAGCCAGAAATTAACAGGTTATTAGAAACTGATTTCCACATCACCCGTAGCTTTACTAAATGTGATAGGAAAAAATTTAATGCAAAAAAACGATTGCCGCAACAAAATATAAAAAGGTGCATAAAGAGTTTCTGAAAATGTTCATATATAAACAAATAAACTAAAAAGTAATTGAAATCTGGGTAAACCCTTTTGTTTAGTTTATACAATTTCATCAAACAAAATATAATAATAGACTACCAAATAAGTAGCTAAAATACAATAAAAGATACAAGTGAACAGTAGTTCTCTTGATATTCATGGGACAACTTACAAATCCGTCTTGTAAGGACTTAAATACATTTTATTTAGCCATATATGACGTTTAATGCGTACTTTTTTTTTTTTCTATAAACAGATCGTCTATATGTTGAACATTCCTGACTTAAGGGGCCAAAAAATGCCGGCAGTATATCGGAAAAATAAACTACTGGGACACAAATTCAAAGTATAGTAACGCTTTGGAATTTTGAATTAGTTTCAAAACTCTTCAACGTAACCAACTTAAGCTGCCATGTCCCTACCGCAGATAGATACTATTTTCTCCTGTTTACACATTTTCTTTTTAGCTAAAATATTATTATTATTTTTTATTAATTTATTTGGGATAAAATGGTATCACAAATGATTTTATTTTCATTTTTTTTTTTTTTCTTTTTTTGGTTTTTGTTTTTACAACTAATGACAGAGGCACTCAACCACACACATTCAATCAGGCTTATATTTTTTGCAGTTTTAAGTTTTGCATTTTTTTTTTTTTTTTTTTGCTTTAAATTTATTTTAAAGACACTCGCTTTTTTTTTAAAATTATATATTTTTAGTATTTAAAAAACTCCCGAGTTTAACTACACAAGAAACTAAACTAGCTTTAGCAAAGCAGTTTTTTAATTTTTTTCATTTTTTTTTTGTCTACAAATTCCAATAAATTATTTTAATATTTCTAAAACTTATATTTCTAACTGATTAACTTTTTTAATTTTTTTTTTTTTTTTTTTTGTATGGTTCAGGGTTTATTTTTATTTTTATTGAGGTTTTCTTGTTGAGCCACCGGTTCTTTGAGCACTTGTAAATTTTTTTTTTTTGATCTATCATTTTATTAGATTAAAATATTCATTAAAATTTGTAATTTCTAAATATAAATCAGGTTTTTAACTGCTTTAAGGCACAAAAAACGTATTATATTTAGACTAATATTTATTCTTTTCTTTTTTTTGTTTTGTTTTGTTTTTGTTTGGGGAACATTAAAAAATAATTAAATATAATGTAAAAAAACAAATATTATTAAATTTTTTATAGAGATTGATAATTACCTAGAATGGCGTTTGGAACCGGAAGCTCAACCGCATTATACTTTTCTTAAATATATTAAATTTTGTATCATATTATAGGTATTTGATTTTTTAAATTTTTATTTTTTAAATGGTTCAAACAAAATGATTTTATAATAACTGTTAATTAATAATAATAATAATAGTAATTACTAAAAAAAAAAAAAAGGTTAAGTCTCTTTATGTTAGTCAATGCTGTGCCAACGAATTTTCTCTTGCTTTTTTTTATTCTTTTTTGGTCAATTTCCGGTTGTATTGCATATTTTTTATTTTACTATTGTTATTTGTTTGTAAATTAATATATATATATTTTTTTTTTTTTGGTTAATCCCTTCACTGCAAACTGCATCTGCTTTCAATTTGTGATTTAATTTCATTCACCTGGGTTTCTATAGAGTTCTTCAATTCTGTAAAACAAAGAAGATAAAACATAAATAAATAGATAGTATATTATTTTTCTAAAGTAGATATTGTCTGAATATTTTATTATTTGCATTAATTTCAGTGAAAAAGTTTTGGACTCATTAAAAAAAAAAAAAAAACTAATTAAACAAACAAAATGCAATATTTATTGAAATTATTAAATAGAAGAATATACATATTAAAAGCTAAATAAAATAAAGTAAAAAAAATAATAAAATTAATTAAAAATAATGTCTAATTTGTTATTTTTTTGTTAAAAAAAAAAAAAAATAAAAAAAGAATACTACAAACAAGAAAGAAAAGTACTTTTAGTTTAAGTTTGTAGTTTTTTGTAAACATGTGTGGGGGGGCACATATTGCAAACAAATGTTTCTTGTTTATTAGTTATTCAGAAAACTGCAATGTTTTCTCAGATTATTATTAAAGAGGAAGTATTTAATTTTAAGTAACAAAAAAATAAGCAGGGTTAATGGGTTATAAATGCATATTAACATTTGGTTTTTAAATTCTAGATACTAGATTAAGTATAGACAGATCTGTCACTTTGGTATTTTTTTTTTATTCCAAAAATTTCACTTTTTGTATGTTTTCTTAATGCGGTTAATTTCTAGCTCAGTTTTTGGCTTTTACTATGTTCCGCAGGAATGTACGTGTGTTGAAGCTAGATATTAATATTTTTTTTTTTAATTTCCCGAGCTTTCTCAGTGCACTGCCGGCCTCCGGCTAGTATTCTGCTATTATTATTATTTTCATTATTATTATTATTATTATTATTATTATTATTATTTGTTTGTGGGGAGGGACCAAAGCTTACGCTATCCAAAGCTCCACTGGGCCCATATAGCTTCCCCAAGAAAAACAACAACAAGCCCGGTCTAGAACAAAAATCCAGGCCCGGATCTAATCCATCTAAGTTTCACCGCTGTCCGAATAAATCGGACAGTAACCTTAAAGGCTTCCACAGACATGCTATTCCGACTAAAGGTCCTCTGAACCTAATTTCCTCACAACCCAGGCAATCAGTCATAAGATGGATGGGTGTTTCCTCCTCTGTCTTACAGACTCTACAAAATGGATCCAACATGAGCCCTATTATGTAGAAATGTCTCCTTAAACCACAATGCCCAGTAAGGGATCCAACTAGATGCCTGAGAGAGCTCCTTGAAAGACACAGCAACGTCTCACTAATAGCCCTGTCCGTATCCCCGATGAGCATTTTGGACTGCCGACAACCAACTGAGCTCATCCATAAGGATGAATGCTGTGAAGCTGTCCATGACTGGAAGCGTGATAGACATGTGCCAGAAGACACGCCAACAGCAGGCTCGGCACCAATGAAAGGGAGACAGGAGCCTAATCTGGGAAACCTATCCACCTCTTTATTCCCAAAAAATCCCCTGTGACTTGGTACCCTGACTAGAAGCACATCCTTCAGATAAGAAAGCTCTTCCGGTCTTTAAGAACATTCTAACACCAAGTTGAAAGTGAAGACACATGAACTCAGCGTCTTCAGCAGAGCTTGGCTGTCTGAGAGATACAAACACCTTTCACGTATCCTCTCATCCAAGGCACAACAAAGAATTGCACAAACCTCAGTCTGGAGTATTCTCTCATTACAGACAACATTGTTGATCACCGTGCTTTGAACTACAAAGGCTGCTAGATAGAGAAAATCCTAGTGCAGTACGTCTGGACTAGAACTTCACGCTGTCACAAGCTAACCGGTTCCTCTATATGAGTACCCTACTTCTGAGCGTTCCCTCCACTATGTGAATACTTTTGCAAACAGTTTATATAATATTACAATGTTTTTTTTTTCATCATAAGTACACAGTATTAATAAATACAATTTCCACGTATATTGGGCATCACTCTAAATATATTTTAGTATTGCGAACAAAGTAGAAGTTCCTATTCTATCCAGTCGCATCAAATCTAAAGAAAAGAGATAAAACACTTCTTAAGTTCTGATAGTGAAATCACTCTTCATAAATGGCGACTGTTGGAATACAGGAGTACAGGAGTTCCAACCTGTCTTCCAACAAGGTTGGAGTACAGGACCCAGGGGCGGCTTAACCTATAGTGCAGGGTGTGCAATGCACACGGGCGCCGCCGTCTCAGGGGGCGCCGCGGCGCTCCCTGAGACAGCTAAGAGCATCGTCTTGGACCATCATGGTACAACAATGATATGACAGAAGCGGCCAGCCAGCGCGGTGGCGGCAGTTATCAAACGCGAGCGCCCTATGGGCGGCTTCTTTTTCGAATATGAAAAAACTTTCTTGTTACGACGGCAAAGTTAATAGTTATAGCCGCGGGGGGGGTCAGGCCTAGGGGGCGCCAGGGTTTCATTGCACACGGGCGCTACACGAGCTAGAGCCGCCCCTGACAGGACCTAACTGTTTTTAACAGCGAGCTGTATTACTGTTACCAAAGAATGTAACATCATGTTGTAATGGTTTCAAAATTTCTTCCCTACACCTTCCCAAAAAGTGTTTAGTCTTTTCTTGATTCCTTATAAAAATGAACGATGAAGTCCTTACAAAGACGCGATCAATTGTTATGATCAAGTTTTACATAGAAGATATGTGGTTGGAATTTTAGGAATGGCTCTTCTCGATAACGTGATCAAAAGAAATAGACTGGGTTGTGGGTTGTAGTTTCCAATTTGGAATCCTTGACACTTGGCTTTGCCTCAGTAGTAATTGTTGGGGGAAGTGTACAAAAAAGCAGAGAAAATGTAGTCCTCCTAGTAAACTGCAGGAGAGTAATTTTTAGCTTCTTAAGCAGTTTTTAATTTCTCTATTTATTTTTATGTTCAGCTCAGTGGTAGCGTGCTGGTCTTTTAACGCGGAGGTACCAGGATCAAGTTTAGCAACCTGTCTTTATATTTTCACACGCCAAAAGCTTTTACAGCTAGAAAGTCCGCAGTTCAGTGATAGGCAGGTTATTTTTGTAATTAAAAAAAAAACTTTTTCGGAAGCCCCAATCCACTGAAAATGTCCCGAGTTATATAGACTCTTTGGATTAATGATTTTTCTGTTTAAAAAAAAAAAAAAAAAAAAATTGAAGGACAAAAGTGAAACAACATTTGAAACAAAACTTAATAAAAATGAAAGCTATATTTTTCCACTTGTCATTCTGTCAAAGTTTCACATGATTTGCAAAATTATATTTTAAATTTTATGGTTACAATAAGCTTATTGTTGAAAGCTCAATTATGTAAATATATCATAATGTGCATTACTTGTTTGCATTATGCACCAATTATTTGAAGGGCTTTTAAATTTTATAATCAACTAAAAAAAAAACCGGTGCAGTGTTCCATTCCTGTTTCACCCAGTTTTGTTTGGTGTTTTTGTTTAAAAAAAAAAAAACAAAACAAAAAAAAAACATACAAAAATCTACTTTTATAATAATTATCGTAATTTGTTAGTGATAAAATAATTCAATAAACATTAACCAATTTTATTAGAAATAAATAATTAAAATTAAAAAATTTGGGAACATCCAAGATTTTTGGTAAAGGTATCCAAAATATACTTTGGAACACATACATATTGAACCTAACCTCCAATATATATATGTGTTTGTAAATATACTTTTGTTTATTATTATTATTATTATGTGTACATTAAACAAGTTTATTAAACAATAAATGAAGTGAATATCAAGTCAGTTTGATACTCACTATTAAAATTATAAAGAGATACAAGTTACAAAATAATTAAGTGTTTTGTCTGAATAAGAAAGAATGGATAAGGTATTTTACTTTCTTTTTTTTTGTTCTTAATGTTAGTATTAGAAATATATTGTTATTTCTTTTATTTAAAAAAAAAAAAAAATACAGTAGATAGCATTTTGAAGAGTTGTTAACAACCAACACCTAAAAAGAAAGAAATAAACAAATAAATAAAAGAATAGAATATACAATACCAAATAATAGAAACATCAATTCATGCTCCAATATATATTATAATATATTTATTACTAAAAAAAAAAAAAGGCATTCCGTCAACTGCACACATCTACCAAAGGGTTTTTCATTTATTATTTTTATAAAATATTTTTAGAGAGAGTGTTTTTTTTTCTTTCTTTACTTTAAAAAAGAAACAAGTTTCTAAACATGTTCCAGTTTATTATGGAAAGAAAAAAAAATAGAAGGATTTTGTTTTTTTTTTGGAGGGGGGCTTGCTTATTAATTTCTCTTACCTAAATGCTTCTTTACTTGCTTATCTTCTTGGCATAATTGAAAGAGATAAAAAAAAAAAGAAAAACAAAAAAAAATTTTTTTCTTATTTATATATTATGTTAGAGATTATTAGAAATTATTTGATGATGAGACATCTTTGGAAGCTGATTGCTTTAATCTTTTTTTTTTTTTTTTGTAAGATAATTGTTACTTTAAAAGAAAACAAAACAAACAAAAAATTGTTTTATACAAATGAAATGTAATAAATAAAAGCATTGAAATCATGACTATGTAAGATGATGACTGTAGGAATTGGGAGCAAACTGTAAATCTAGTTTCACATATAAGAAACGTAAAGCTACTTGATGGGAGAATCAGCTGTGACACACTCATAGTGTTCGATTCCAAATGTACTAAATTAAACTAATGGATATCAGTTTTCTCTAGTCACGCCACGAGAATTGAGTTTTGGATTGCAAACTTACTATTCACACAACTCAAGATATCCCTTATTTGGTAATTTGTATATTTGTTGACTTATATATAAAACAAAAAAAAAAAAAAAATGTTCCCAAATGTAAATATGTATTGACATGATTAAGGAAAGAAGCCTTTTACGACGTGTGTAAATTAAATAATGAGACTGATTTTCAAATGTTCGATCTGGCAACACTGGAGACGCGGCGCATGCGTGTTAGGGTAAGTAAACATCTCATACACGTCCAGTGCAAATTTGAAAATGCTAGAGTTGTTGCACTGTCGGTAGTGACTTTTTTTTTGTGAGCAAGGTTTTTTTCAGTGCGTTTTAAAAATGAGTGACATCAATTACGAGCAACGTTGTGCTATCAGGTTTGGCTTCAGACTTGGGCACAGTGCAACGGAAACGTTTGAAAAACTGTGCCAGGCCTATGGAAACAATGTTTTGTCGAGAGCACAGGTTTTTAGGTGGTTTAAGTCGTTTGCAGAAGGAAGAGAATCAATTGAAGACGAGCCTCGCAGCGGAAGGCCTTCATCTTCAAGAACCGACGAAAATATTGGCAGAATCCGCGATCTCGTGCGTTCAGATCGTCGTTTGACAGTCCGAATGATCGGCGAAGAGTTGAATTTGACTCACACAACCGTTCATCAAATTTTGACTAATGAATTGGGGATGAGACAAATTTGTGCAATGCTCCGTGTCACACCGCGATTTCTATTAATGAGTATTAACAGAAATAACAATAATAGTCCAGTAATAACATTCCTGTGGCTCCTCAGCCTCATTATTCACCCGACTTGAGTCCATGTGACTTTTTTTTGTTCCCCAAATTGAAAAATCACCTCAAGGGACGTCATTTTGGAACATTGGAGAATATTCAAACAGCCATAACCGACCAACTGAAGTCTATTCCAGTATCCGAGTTCCAGCACTGCTATGACGAATGGAAGAATCGTCTTCAGCGTTGTGTGGCTTCCCAAGGTAGTTACTTTGAAGTGGACAATGTTGAATTGTAATTTTATTTGAATAAAAAAAAGATAAAAAATCAGTCTCACTACTTAATTTACACACCTCGTAAATGGTCAAAAATTTCGCAATTATTAGCAATGCTAATGCAGTTAGTTGCATTGTACATGTTTTTATTTGTAACCAATATCCAAACCCTTGAAATCATCTAACGCATTCTACCTTTTTTTTTTTACTTTCTCTTACTCCTAGTTCGAGGAAGTATTGTAATCGTATCGAAGTTTCACTGGAAATATACGTTTTGAGGTCCCCTGAGTAAAAAAAAAATAATGTAGTGGAGGAACGAAATAGAAAAATATTAGTTTAGAATTTCGAATATTTTATAGTAATCCAAAATAGTATCTTTTTAATATTTTATAATTATCTTAGTGCTGTGAATTTAATATTCAAAAAGAATGTATTTTAGTGTCAGGTACTGTAAATTCGGGTCATGGCAAATAGAAAAACAAAGGCACAAAATCCCGTTAGGTTAATTGTTTTGTACAAGAAAATTCTCCCGCTACAGAGAGAGAGGCATTCCTTCGATAGTCAGACTTCTGCCTTCAGACAAAACAGTCGTAATTCTGCTTCCAAAGCCAGAACAGATTTGTTCTAAATATCAAGGTGGAAACATCGGAACACTACTTCAGGAATCGCTCTCTAAATATCTGTGCCAGTTTCACAATAAATTAAGTAAGTTTATAATATCAAATAAGTTGTAGTTATTTATTTTAGTTGTAGTTAAGTTGTAGTTAGATATTTTAACAGAATATATCAATTGTTAACAGTGGTGATTTCTTGATTATTACTAATACTTCATTTTCTCTTAAACTTACGTACTTACAAGCCCTTTTTCTACAACACCGCTCGTGCTACACACTACTACAAACACATCACCACATCATAACATTACATTGAAAAGTGTTTTTATTAGCAAATGGTCTGTGTATGTATGTGAACAGCATAGCTCAAAAACGAAAAACCGTAGAAACTTGAAACTTGATATTACGTTTAGATATCACCATGGGATCTGACGGTGCGTTATCTGTCAAAATTCCTCAACCGGAAATACCACTTTATTAGGTTTTTTATTTTTACGTTTTTGCGATTTTCCCAAAAATGGTTCCGACGATTTTGTTTAAACTTGGTATATCAGCTACACGTACAAAGAGTTAACTATTATTTGAAACATTTCTCTGGGAAAATTCATTTAAGGGCGGTTATGGGGGAGGGGTGGGGTTAGCTTTTCATCTAAAGTACTATTTCAGGTTATTAAACAATTCTGTCATCTAAATAATGTTAATTAGAATTGAATATGTTGTTGAAATTCCGAGTTTCAAAAAAAATAGGATAACCGGAAGTGCGTTTACATTACCACTTTACTAAATGGTTTTTTTCACTTTTTCTCGATTTTCTTGAAAATGGCTCCGACGATTTTCTTGAAACTTTGTATATAAACTAAACAAGCAAAGATCTACATCATTTATTTAAAACATTTCTCTGGGAAAATTCATTTAGAGCACTTTAGGGGAGGGGTGGGGGTTAAGCTTTCTCTAAAGGGGTATCATAGTTGATTATACAATTCTATTATCCAAACAAAATTAATTAGAAATAAATAGATGGCCGAAATTCTAAGTTTTAAGAAAATTAGTAAGCCGGAAGTGCGCTTTTACTGAACAGTTTTTACAGTTTTCGACGAATTTCGTTATATTTGGTACACAAACTATAAAATTTGTCATTTATAATTTTGAGAACTGGAGTAAGAGAAAGTTGTATGAGGGTTTCACACCAGATTTTTTTTTTTTTTGTAACCTATATCCACGATTTAAACCGTGTATTTTGCTTAATACGTTATTTCCGTTTTTAAACATTATTTTGCATTTCATCATCCTAAATTGGAATCAGGGGTCCAAGCGCTCATATCGAGATTTTTTTTTTTTGTATTGCTGCATTTTTAAAATTATTAAATTTTTTAATTACACCATTACAAATGTGTAATTAGTGTGCAGTTATTAAGTGAATAGTGTATTATGGCATATTATGATCATTTTGATTTGGATAAATTATGAAAAGTAAGTGTGGGGTTCTATTCCCTACTTCAAATTATTTTGTAATTAATACTAAATTGGAATTAGTATGATCACGGTTTTGTGTAGAATCTAATTTTCTTTCCAAACACATTCCAAATAGATACGTATTGATATAGGTGGCTAAATAGAATGCGGTTAAAGCGCTAGGTGATTACTGTGTTGGATGTTGGTTACAAATAAAACATGTAGAGTGCACCACGAGTCGGATAGCTAGACTTTAACCTGGTTTGTTGCGAGTTACATTCCGAATAAACATTTAGGAAGTGATTCTATGAGACAACGCCTTCTGTTCGCTGACTGGGATTTGGACCCCAATTTTGGCCGAAAAATCATCTTTAGCGACGAGGCGCATTTTTGGATGAATGGCTATGTTAACAAGCACAATTGCCGTATATGGGACGACGCTAACCCACACGAGGTTCACCAGATGGTAATACATCCATAAAAAGTTACTGTTTGGTGCGGATTTTGGGCTGGCGGCGTCATTGGCCGTACTTTTTTGAAAACGACATTGGTGAGGCTATCACCGTCAACGGTGATAATCAATTACTTTTGGCCCAAATTGAACGATATGGAGGTAGACGACATGTGGTTCCAGCAGGACGGCGCTACGTGCCACACAGCGGGCGCCACGATGCGGACATTCTGCATGAATGATTTGAGTGTATGGTTACCTCTCGCAGAGGTGACGTGAATTGCCCATCAAGATCGTGCGATTTGACCCCGCTCTAGACTTTTTCTTGTGGGGTTTCCTGAAGTCGCAGGTTTATGCCAATAAGCCGCAATCGACCGATGCCCTTAAAATCAACATGACCAATGCCATCGCTGAAATTCAGCCGGATCTATGCGGCAGAGTCATTGAAAATTGGACCACTCGGATCCGTGACACCGTGAGAAGCCGCGGCGGATATTTTAACGATATTATCTTCCATACATAATGGCATACATGGGCCTTTCAAATAAAAAAAAAAATCGTTAATACCTCACACACAGCTTATTTTATTCCATTTCAACATCGACCCGCCCTTATTTTAAAAGCCTATACTTAAGAGATACCTTTATGCTTCTGCACACTGAATGATGCTACAGTAGTAGCAGTGTAACAACTGCCTCAGTTGCAGGGCTATGCCTTAGACACTCTTGCTGTTCACCATTTAGCGATAAATGATTTTTTAAGTATTTATTTATCTAATTTTCTTGAAGAAGATATTTCTTGTTATGAAAAAAACCCATGGCGCAACAGCCCATGAAGGGCCAAGGCTTGCCAGACGGCGATTTGTATTGAAATATCTTCCAATCTTGATATGTAATATGTAACAAATTATCCTGATGAAGATGAAATGCACGGGAGAAGAGTAAATAGTAGCGGGACCAAAAAGGCTTGCAGGCACTCCATACCCCAAATGTTTCAAATTTGTAATTATAATAAAAATAAATTTGGAAGAACATGGCCGAATGAAATTATAGATTAGAAACTTGAAGGTAACTAAAATGTCAGGAGTTTATTGGAAGAACATGGCCGGATGAAATTATAGATTAGAAACTTGAAGGTAACTAAAATGTCAGGAGTTTATCAAATAACCTTAACGCTTCATGTTTTTTTTTAACCTATTGTTTTATTTTTATTTTATTAATCATGTGTGTACTTATCGCAACTGAAACTTTGCTAGATTCACTGAAAAATGGTTCTCTGGAGTCGGACGATCCGCAAACTAAGGATATTCTTCCTCCTAGGATGGGATATTCTAAACTAAGGATATTCAAAACTATTACTTTTATTTATCACTGCATATTAATACCAACTCTGAATTTTATGTTCAATTTGTAAGTTAGCTATTTTCCGAACTGTTTTATATAAACCGAACATACACGGTTTTTATTGAATGTGCTATGCTCGATACTGTGTCTATATAAAGTTTTGTGACTATACTGTGTTCTTAATATTTACACTTTTTCAGGAAGTTTTAATTATATTTTCTAAAAAATTTGCCTTAGTTTATCTAGCGTATATTTACGGTTCTTACTTCCAATAGTGCTGTTGTAGAATTTATTCTAATCGATTATACGCTAGTCGATGTTTCGAAGAGGTTAAAAAGGTTTTTATTTGGTTATACTGTTTTAATTCTACTGGTTCTTTTTATTAATGTTTAGTGTGTGCATTAATTCTGTCAATAAAGTGTTTATTTTAGTTCAGACTGTGTCACTCATATTTTAATTCCCAAACAAGGGCCTTTTATAATTTGGAACAATAAAAAAATGTAAAATTTACATTATTATTCATAACCAAAGAGTTATCTGGAGTCGGCAGGAATCACAGGTATGAATTTACATCATTCATATTTACAATATTTAAACGATATCTTTTCTGATGGATATTATTCTGAAGTGTTTTCCTTCCTATATTTGGTCCTTGGCTAAGTAACAAAATCAGCAAAGCCTGTATTTGCAATCTGCTCCCATCTGAAGTGATGCATTTTCTTTGGTTAATTAAAATTAATATGCTGTTAATTAAAAATGTTTAAACTTAATATAATAAATAATTGATTGTTTTGTGGAGAAATGTATGAATACTTATGCTCCCAAAGACACTCAATTTCATTTCTTCAATTCCTAATTATAAAAAAAAGAAAGTTAAATAACAAAAAACCAAAGAATTCATCGGGAATTCCAATCTGATGATGTGAGCAGAACAGTTGGAAACAAATATGAAGATGCTACACTGAAGAAATTTTTTTATTTTAAAAAAACAGTAAGAAATTAGTTTTCTGGATAACCACAGAGAAGAGAATGGAAGATTCCACATGCCAGAAGTTGTTATTTCTTTTTTAAAAAAACATTGTTTTAATTATTATTACCATTATTTAGAAAAAAAAAGAAAGGTTAGAGAGAAGAGAAGAAGATAAACGCAAAAAAAAAAATTGTTAAAAAAAACAAAAGACTCCATTTTCATATAATTTTTTTTTAATCTGTTTTTATTATTATTTTTTTTTCTTTGTCTAATTCTTTCTTTTACCTTTGCAGGAACATGTGTATGTGGAATAGTGCAGAGAATTGGGTAACAGGCGAGAAGCTCTAAAACCCACATCTTAACAAACAAGGACACCACCGGTCTAAAAATACAAAAAACAAAAAAATAAAAAGAAAACAGGGCAAAAAGTGTACAAACTGAAATAAAGTTAAAAAAGAAAAAAAAATAAATAAATAAATAAAAAACAAATAAATAATTCTTATAAATAAATTAAAAAACTTTTCCCCACTAAAAGGACTCCCAGAATTTATTTTATGAATTAAAATTTTTATGGAGTCCGTTATTGCAAACTGCAAAATGTGATCTTTTCCACAGTTTCGGCCATATTTCAAATCCTATTTAACAAAAAAAAACAAAAATAAATAAAATGAAAATAAAAGAAATGAAACATAAGAACTAATAATAAAGTGCAAGGCGGAAACTTTGGAAAATGTGAGCTGCAAAAATAAAAATATAAAAGAAAAAAAAAGGTATTGCTTGAATAAAAATTATAATGCACATTTTTTTTTAAACAAAAAATATTATTCAAAGAAAATCTAGTGACTTCAAATTCAAAGAAAAGTTGTTTATATTAAAAAAAATATGAAGTAGGCTATTTAAAAAAAAAAAAATAAATAAAAATCTAAGATTTAATTACTGATCGAAATTATTTATCTAATAATTAGATACTTCTTGAATTTGGTAATATAATTAAGACAGTGCGCTAGTAATATTCAAATGTTATCTGTCTGTGTCAATGTGTTCGTGGTCGACAGTAGGCCTCACACGAATTTTTAATAAAACTTTGATATCAGAATATTGTTGTTATAAGTTTCGGAGAGAGACATTGACATAAAAAAATTAATTAAATTTACATTGGTCCTTACTCCTCTTTATCATCGCCCAATTATTATTATCTGTCTGTGGGGAAGGACCAAACGCTACGCTATCCAAAGCCTCACTGAGCCATATCTATCCCAAGAAAAACCCGACAACAAACCGGGTCTAGAACAAAAATCCAGACCCGGATCTAATCCATCTAAGTTTCACCGCAGTCCGAATAAATCGGACGATAACCTTAAGTGGAAATAGCCTAAGCTATTGAACCTAATTTCCTCACAACCCAGGCAATCAGTCGTCATAAGATGGATGGGTGTTTCCTCCTCTGTCTCACACACTCTAAAAAATGGATCCGGCATGAGCCCCATTATGTAGAGAAATCTTCTTAAACCACAATGTCCAATAAAGAGATCCAATCAGATGCCTGAGAGAGTTCCGTGAAACAACACAGCAACGTCTCACTAATGGTTTTGTCCGGACCCACGATGAGCATTTTGTACTGCTGAAAACCAACTGAGCTCATCCATAAGGATGAATGCTGTGAAGCTGTCCATTACTGGAAGCGTGATAGACATGTGCCAGAAGACACGCCAACAGCAGGCTCGGGAACTAATGAAAGGAAGAGAGGCGCCTAATTTGGCAAACCTATCCACCTCCTCATCATCGCCCAATACAGTCTTCAATTTTTTTGGAAACTGTGTTTAGTAAAATTATATGATTTTCCGATTAAAGCAAGAAAAAAATTCTTTTCACGAATAATTTAGGATCTTACAAATAATATTTCCAAACTTTAGCAGCTCAGGCTGATAATGATAATCTAAATCTTTTATTAGTGATTCTATACCGTCTAAGAGTAATATACCTGAGTGCAATTTGGTCATATTGATTTATAATGCAAATATAAAAAAAAAATTGTGATAATACAGAAAATAATTGTGAAAATACTCTAATGCTTGTACTTCACAAAGTTGCTTAATGTGCCTCGACAAGTTGCAAGCATGTTCCGCAACAAATTTGATGTGCCGACAAATGTTGACCAGATTATCGGTTGAGAAGCGGTAACACGTAGGAACATCAAAGAAACGTTTGAAAATAGTTTTCGTACATTGTGCACAGGCTGAGAACAATCTGAGTGTGATACAATGGTCCAACTGAATTGTATCACAGACATCAATGTCTATGGAACATGTTGTTTATAAAAATCGTAATAAAAACAAGCAGAAGCGTGGGAAAATATCGCTAAAGAAATACGAATACGATGTCACTTCATCAAGCAAAAATGCAAAATATTCGCTCGCAGTTTATGCGCGAAAGGAAAAAGGTTGAAAATGCTATGAAGAGTGGTGTAGGAGTAGGAACATTGGTATACTATTTTCAGCTAAATGCATAATAATGTAAGCAACACAAATCAACATTACGTCCTTTTACGACATCTTGACTACAGTATGTGCATTGTGGACGGATGATATCGAAAGATGTCTCCACAATAGGTTTCCCCTAAGTCGTTCAACTTGTATAGAAACATGTGCCCTAGTGCGTACAATCATTTAGTGCATAAAAATAAATGTAAATATATCTCGAATAGCTCCTATCCCTAGAATAGTCCTGATTAGAGGGTTTCTGGACCAGGAGACTCAATGTCCATGCCGTTTACTCCAGAATTGAAAGGGTTTTGGGGCTGGTAACCAACTGATACAACGATCTCAATGTCGAGGAAGGTATCCAGTGTTTTCCTGGAGAAAATTGCTGGCTTTTAAAAAATTTTTAATATGGAGATTTTTTAAGAAGGAATTTGAAAATTTTCAAAAATCATCATTTTCATTTTTTGTTTATTCAGAAGAATTATTTTTGTCTGATTGTTGTTTTTATCGTTTAAATTCTCAGTTCACAATGACTGACTGTGAAGGGGAAGTTTTAATAGCCTGTTTATAACAGTAATAAAGATTGGTCTAGGTTAGATAGGTTAGAAATAATATCTGAATATGCTACTACTTGTCATTTCACGCTTTTATTAAAAAGAAATTTGTGCAGAAACAAATAAATGGATGCTGCGGCTACAATAGCGTGTGGTATTAATGCTTTCTAGAATATAATTAATATTTAATTATCACAACCACTCATCATTTTGCATCATGAAAAATGTTCTAAAAATTATCTATTTTTATCTGCATTTCGAAAAGTTCAAGTTTACATCACAGATTAGAAATTGTTTACATTACTGAAACTAGATCATCTAGTTTTTTTTAAAAAAAGTAATAAATTAAGGATCATTTATGCAAAATTCTTTTAACCATACAAGAATTTCCACCGCTTTATTCCATCAGTGAAAAACGTCAACATTAAGATCGAAGCTGTTCGTTTGAACCTACCTAGCAAACAAGAACGATTTTTATTTGGATACTATAGAATAACTGAATTATCAGTACAAATGATCGCTGTCTGTCTATGTTTTAATGAGGTGTGTAAACCCATGTTGGAAACTTTGTTTACAAAACTACACGGAGAAGAAATGAAGCATAAAGGGAAAAAGTGGCATATTTATGCTTTCTAGAATATAGTTAATATTTAAAAACTTTGTACTATAATCTGGCCGTCTGATTTCAGCAGTGCTGTGGACCATTTTACACCTAACCCATCTTGTATATTATGGGTTCGTGTATAAAAGGCCTAACGAATGCGCCTTTTTTGCTGATGGGCAAATCAAAAAAGGTAGATTTTTCAAAATAATAGTAAATTTTCGTTCTTTTATTTCGCTTGTTTTTTGAGAAAGGAAGATATGATATTCCCTGAAGATATGACAGTAACATTGAAGGAAATGATAAGATAATTGCAATTCAAACTTTAAAGCGATAACACACATTTTATTCCAATTTCGGACAAATTTATACCCAATGTTTGAAAACTCATAACTAGAATAAAGTGGGGGGGGGGGGGGGAGTACTAAAAAAATCCAGTAGATAGCACAACAATGTATATATTATAACTAAGTGTAAGAGTGATTGGTGTAAGATGCGCACTTTTAATTCATCCAGAATTGAATTTGATTTTTCATTCATTCATTCTTAATAAACTGCATTATAATTTTTTTTTTTTATTATTATTAATTTCAACTACTAATAGAATATTCAGTATAGATAAAGTTACCTTTTTTAGTTTATTGTTTCTTGAAAGTAGAGGAAATAAATATAAATAAAATTAAAAACTAATGTGTTCACAATATTAATGGTATTCTGCACATAGATCTTTCCATCTGTAAATTACTGTGCAATTCACAATAATAATGAAAACTTAAAGAAACAAAAAAAAGATAAGTAAGTAAATAAATAGTAATAATAAAAAAAAATTAAAACCAAAAATAAAAATTACAACGTGGATGCAATAAAATGCAAGAAGTTATTCCACAACATTGAATACATTTTCAGCTTGGTTTTAGAATTAATTAATGTACGCTAAATCTTTTGGAAGCCATAGACGGCAATTCGTATGATTTAATTCGATAATTTTTATAAAAAACTTCATATACTTTTTCACCTTTCATTATTTCTTAATTTTTTCTTCATCTATATTATAGAAGTATAACTTTTATTTATTTATTTATTTTATAAACTTCTAGAATAAACTTTTCTTGAGAGGAAATGTTGGAACACTAACTGACTGACTCACCACTCACAATATAACAGAAACCTAATCATTTATTTAAAGCACATATCCGCTGGTGTTATCTTCAGACATCTAACTCATAAATTATAAATTAGTTATGAAATATATTGTTCGTATGAGTATTTTTTTCTTTATTCAGTTTTTTTCTTCATATATTTAACATTGATGATCTTTTTTTTTAGAGGCTTTGTATTTTTATAAACATAATATTTTGAGCGCTGGTTTATGAATTAATTTTTCAGAGAACTTATTGAATTATATTGATAATATACAGTCTTAAACAATTATCTTCACGCATTATTGAAGAATCTTTTCATTTCCTTATTTTAGACGCTTTTTAACAATATACTCATAAAGATTCGAGAACGTTATTAATCGGAATCATACATACTTCTATTCAGATCTGAGAAGTGATTGAAACTGCTTGTTGCCGTTTCAGCTTAGATGAGGAAGTAAAGAACATTCAGAAAATTACATTAAACCGGAAAGACATGAGAAGCCTGTATACGAGCAGATTTAGCCGCTTTGGTGTTATCAAGCCACAAAGGACTATACCAAAAATTAAAAATTAACAGGAAAATTGGATTTGAAAATTCTCTTCACCTTTTGCTAGCTTGTTAATTGACATGTTACAGTACAATTGGATTGTATATAGTGTACTGTATCTTTTTGGAAAGAAAGAATATGCCGATCATTAATGAATCAATTTTTTTAGATTAATTTATTGTTTGTTTCGACCCAGTTTTTGCAGTGAAAGCAATTTCACCATCACATTTATCAAATTAAGAATACTTAGTTGGAATATCTGGCTGTGTTTGGAAATGTTATTAAATATGGTAGTTGGAAAATTAATATTGCAACACCTTGAAAAATACAGAGAGAGAAATACTTCAGTGAAGCAAGGCTGCTCAACGATGATGAGCTGCTAGATGACACAGCGCACCAATCAATCGAGAGACATGTGTTTAAACCATTTGATTATTAAGTAAGATATCCAATCGTAAAAAGAAAATAATTTCAGGTACCTCATGCGAGACTGAAATAGTCAGGATATTACAAGGCAAAAACATACTTAAATATATGAAACATTTTCAACCGTGCAAGTGCTGCGATATTATGCCCAGGGAGTCGACAATAACGCCCTCCACAATCGGAAGCAAGTCATCAAGGCTGATGCCAACACTGCCCAAAAAGGCGGACGTCTCCGTTGGAATGACACTTCTCGAGCCAAACCACAGGCCCTGCACCCTATAGACCCTGTCTCCAAACTGGTCTCTAAATTTTTCTTTGAGATGGGGAATACACTTCTCGTAAATTTGGCTCTTCTCCTCGTGGACCTTCTCCGCTTGACTTGGATCATATCTGACCGTTGGGTCCAAAACAAAAGCAATGTCGCTGTTTTCCTGGAAGGTCACGATGTCAGCATACCTGACTGAACCGTCCGTATCGATGGTATAAACTTCCTCAAAGCTCGTAAAGCCCCGTTGATGCAGCAAATCCATAATAGCGTGCTTCACTCTGTGATGGCGACGGGCTATTAGGAGCATGTTATTCGGACATATACATGGGCTGGTGTTTCAGGCTCTCTGCCGCATCTACGACAGAGGGGTCCAACAGCTCCCGCAGACTGTCCGCCGACTCCAGGAACAGCACGAAGTGGGGCGTAATTTGTATTGAGCTTTATGATGTTTGTCCATTCAAAGCCAGACAGGGTTTTCTTATCACAAATAAACCTATTTGCTTTTGGGTTATCGTTAAAATGGCAAACTCCAACTCCCTACCGCTCGCAGGTAGTCCAGTCTTCGAAAGAATTCTCTCATAATTGCCGCCTTATTAAACAAGGATTTTAGGATTTTCTTATGAGAGAAATTTGAATAAAAATGAACTTTTAGAAAAAGGTTTTTTATCCCTATGTATTCATCTTTAATGTTCAGTTACAATTCGGAACATCAACAAAGCATTAGCCCAGGAACTGCTAACGAGCGTATGTGCATTGATGGTTCATGAAGTTTTTACAATGGAGACAAGAACTTGAAGTTGAGGAGCGTAATGGCCAGAAGTTGACAACGATCAATTGAGAGGGCAATCTTACAAGCAACTACAAGGAGAAATTGCCGAACAGCTCAACATTGACCATTCTATTATGATCGTACAGCATTTGAAGCAAATTGGCAAGTTGACAAAACATAAAATCATCATTTTGAAAATGTAGTCTTCTCTTATTCTATGCAAACACAACAAACTATTTCTCGGTCGGATTGTGACTTGCGACAAAAAAATTGAATTTTATATGACAACCTGTGATGCCCAGCTAAGTGGATAGACCGAGAGATAGTTCCAATGCATTTCCCAGAGCCAAACTTCCACCAGTCTGTGTTTTATGTTTTATTGTCTGCCGCTGTAGCTTTTTATTGAATCCCGGACAAAAACATTACAACTGAGAAATATGCTCAGCAAATCGATGAGAATGACCAAAAAAATGCAACACCTACAAGGCATTGATTAATAGAAGGCATCCAATTCTTCTTCACTCCAACGATCGACCAAAATTTCAAAATTAGAGCACACTCCAGGCCACCGTACCTAGCGCATAGCGCCAAAACCGGTGCTATAGTCACTTAGCCTTACCTACATAGTAGGCAAGTTACCATCCCTGCCGCGTGAAGGCGGACCTCTACATATCCGTCTAGTCCGACGCATTACCGCTACTTCACGAGCAAACTCAACAAAGTCTTCAAAGTTTATAGCACTTTTCATTAACTCTGTGCAGTCTCCCGGCCAGTTCTCTCCCCTCCTTTTCAGCTTGAATTACATAGGGATTCTTGCCTCGTAGAGGAGAGGACATCGGAAGAGAACGTGATGAACTGTGTCCCGTTCACCGCATTCGCAATTTGGGGAATCTTTCAGTCCCAGCTCATGGAGCTTAGAATTGAACTGCCCGTTCCCCGTGAGATATTGCGTTACGGTTTGGGATAGCTCCAGCCATCGAATCGACAGTCTGTGATACAGATTCGGGAAGAACTCATATGCAATTCTCCCTGACTGTGCTTCATCCCAGCGTTTTTGCCATTTCCCAATCTCGACTCTCGGATCTTTTACAACGCTCGACCAGACGTCGCACAACCAAAGTTTAAAAATTGAACGAATTGGGCTAAAAATGTTTTCCCTCATCCGCCACATTCACCTAACATCTCGCCAACTGACTACCACTTTTGGCAAACATCTCGAAAACTTTTTCAAGGGAAATGCTTCTTCCATAATCAGCATGGATTTTTACACAACATGAAATAAATTATTTCCCATTTGATTGCCAATAAGAGCAAAGGTTTCTACTTTGATTAATTAGGATATTTTTGATCTAGTTATAATTATTTAAAATTCACGGTCCGACAAGCCATTTACTTTTGCACCAACCCTATACTGATGATGTATAGACGAAAGCTTTATAATGATATAAAGCCAAATTCACTACAATCTGAATGATTTATTGTAACTATGTTGATTATTAATATTTGTACACAGAATATAAGTGAGAGTGTAGGTGTGTGTTTCTGGTGAGCTCGAGTTGCGTCTGGGTATGGTACACCCAAGTAGTTGCGGACAACTATCTCTGCAGCAAGTATTTTCTTCAGGATATTAAGATCTTCTTCTTATAAGAATCTAGCGGATATATATCTAGGAAGAATATGTTATAGAGGAAGTTGTGAGCTTAAGGTTAACTAAAATCATATTTCTTAAAATCACTTGAGTTTTTCCGGGTTGAAACCGCGGCATGGTTTGTTAAAAACCGACGTTTCGTCTATGTTGCCACGCCCTTCTCTTCCGAGGGGAGCCACACCCTTTCTCAACCAACGTTCATTGCCTTATTGGTTTTCAAAACGACCCTGCAGAGGCTCATTGCATCATGGAAGAAACGTCAGTTTTTAACAAACAACTAACGCGTTCTCAACCCGGAAACTCAAGTGTTTTTCATGAAAATGGCCGTGGAAATCTAAAAGATCATATTCATTAAATAAAAAAAAACCATTTAAATCAATTTATTAAAATATTAAAACTTTTACTAAAGATTAGAGACTTGAGGAGGTACCATGGTTCAATCTCGACAGAGGCTATTTAGTCCTTCAATTTGTGGCAGTCTCATAACAGAGATATTATAAACAGAGAAACCTTTTAGCAACCTGCTCTGTATTCTACGCCTCAGTAGATGTACAATAAGATAACTTTTTGTGTGTGTCCATATCATGTATTTTATTTAGATATTAGATATCATTTACAGTATTCTACTAATATTCAGTTTATTACATTTAAATTATATATTTATATATTAAGGAAATATTATTTTCTTGCTGTTAATGTTTGGTCTACTAAGTTTGGTTAATTTATTGAATTTTTATTTCATAGTTACTTATACTTTGCAATTGTTTATCCCTATTTTTGTTTTATTATGCTTCTTTAAAAGATTATTTAAGAAGATTTTAAAAGCTTATATTTTACCGTTTTAGTTTCTTAATTTAAAAGTTATTTAAGTAGGTATTGTTAATGATGTATCATTCACTTACTATTTCTTTTCAAGTAAACTAGCAATTAACACTTATACATTCATCAAACTATAGTTTTGATAAAACAAAGTAAGCTAAATTTTATCGGAGACATTTTCCGTGGTAGCCTGCTTCATTTTGTGGTCATCGGCCGGTTTCGGGCGTTCGCCCATCTTCAGGATGCGTTTTTCAGACAGTGTGACAACACAGACTTGCACAGAGCAAATTTAGTTTACACACTGACTGGTGTTTTTAACTGTATTTAAAACTAAACTCTTAAACTAGGTCAAGGGGTATGGTCAGCTGGGTGGGAAACACGTGTTTGGTTTGTTAAAGGGCAAATTTTCCTTACAATGGACACAACACATGGGGGTCTAATTTTT
>JAAEAF010009369.1:0-26376 GCA_011037195.1 Triatoma infestans
ATCCCTTCACCTCAGTCTAAGCCTTCTCCATCTTCTTACACCTTCTGGGATGATCTTGGTACTTTTTTTGGAGGGGTATCTTTTGTTGCAAGTGGCCTCCAAGCCACCTCAGTTTTAATAGAACCTACTATATCTTGATGTCCTGGTACAAGTCCCACAATTCCAGATTCGATCTTCTCAATATTTTTCTCTCCCAAACACCGTGGAAGACGTCCATTTTCCAATGTCAGTTCCCCAGCCCTTGCTTATCAGCCCAGTTTTTCACGCAATTTTCTAAAAAATGACTCCAACGATTTTACTTTAAACATTTCAAACAATTTTCATAACCCGCAAGGGGTATCTGTTGCATGCAATTACTTGGGGAATAGCGACCTCATGGGTTACCATAGCTCAGGACTCCATGCACTTCATCAGAACAGTACACAATACACTTAAGACTACATATACTCTTGCACTTTACAGACAAGGACAAACACAGTTAACAAGACTAGGGTCTCCGTCCCTAGTTAATTGGCGAAAGCCAAGGGAGAAGGAAGGGATTAGCTCAGTGATAGCGCGCTGGACTAGAAACGCAGGGGTCCCGGGTTCGAGTCTCCAGCATGCTGCCCTTAGATTTTTTTTCTTTCTACAACTTAATGTCCGGTGATGAGCAGTGTTGTCTCTAGCTAGAGGACGCTGCTTGGATGCCAGTTGAACATTGGAGAGTGCTCCGGGGGGAACACAATATATCATTCAGGTCGCAGAGCATTAATCCCCTACAACAATCTACATCTACATTTTCATAGCAAAAATAATTTTTTTTTTTTTTAAGGAGTTCCGGGGGGAAACAGTAGCATTAAGCCTTTTCCACTAAAGTTATCACTTTTGTACAATATATGGTTCTGCCACATTTATTATAAAACATTGTTAGTATTCCAAAAGTTGAAGAAAATCAGGCTTGGATGCTAACTACTAACATTTAGGCCTATCACTTTTTTATTTTAAACATATTTTCTGGAAAAGTTGATTTTTTTTTTTCATGGAGTTCTAGGGTAGAGGATCAATCCCCAACTAAACATTATAGTCAAAATACCAAAATTATTTATAATTGAATTATTTATTAATTTGCAGCGGATCTTTCAACATATATCACAAAATTCCAGTGGGATATGGCTAAATATCCGATTAAACAATCTTTGAGGAATATTGCCGACATAATTAGCAAACAGGTCAGCCAGATAGATGTGGATTTGAAAACAAAATCAACTGCATATAATAATTTGAAAAGTAGTTTGCAAAATATGGAGAAAAAACAAAGGTAAAATCTCTTGATTTCGTTTTTTTTTTAAAAAAAAGTATTATATTTAATTAAAACAGGATGCTGGCTGGATACCTGAAGGGAGCCACAATAGATTTTGCTGAGGTAGAGCCCGTCAGGTAATTAGGATTCCTTAGGGATCTTAACGTGATAGAGGTGTTGTAGGGACGATATTCGCCTAGGACATCGCTTGGATGCTGTGGGCAGCTTTGCGGCATTCACTCAACATTTTCTCTTATAGTTCTTAAAAGTTATAATTGACAAATTTTATAATTAGTGCCCCCTACCAAATTTAATGAAATTCGTCAAAAACTGAAAAAAAAAACCTGTTCAGTAAAAGCGCACTTCCGATATTAATAATTTTCATCAAACTCGGGAATTTTGGCCATCTATTTATTTCTAATTAATTTTGTTTGGATGGTAGGAATTGTATAAATCAACTATGATAGCACTTTAAAGAAAAACCTAACCCCACACCTCCCCCAAAAGTCCCCTTAAATGACATTTTCAAGAGAAATGTTTCAAATAAAAGTTATAGTTCTTCATATGTATAGTACACATTACTACTTTAAAGAAAATCGTTGGAACGTTTTTGAGAAAATTCTAGAAAACTGAAAAATTAAATTTCAGTAAAAACCCACTTCCGGTCATCCGATTTTTTTTTTCAAACTCAGGAATTTCAACAACATATTTAATTCTAATTAACATTATTTAGATGATTAGAATTCGTGTAATAAACTGAAATAGAACTTTAGAGGAAAAATCTATCCTCACCCCTCCCCCAAAACTGCCCTTGAATAAATTTTCCCGGAGAAATATTTCAAATAAAAGTTGTAGCCCTTTGTATTATGTGTACTTGATATTCCAAGTTTCAAGAAAATTGTCGGCGCCATTTTTGAGAAAAATCGCTAAAAGTAAGTAAAGTGGTACTTCCGGTTGAGGAATTTTGACAGTTGACCCACTGTCGGATCCCATGGTGATACCAATCGGGAATATCAAGTTTGAACTTTCTACGATTTTTCGTTTCTGAGCTATGCTGTTCACATACACACACACAGATCATTTTCTAAAAACCACTTTTCAGGGGACCTCAAAACGGATATTTTCGGTGAAAAGTCGATATCGGAAAATTTCACACGATTACAATACTTTCTCCTATAGGAAGGAATAAGAGAAAGTAAAAAAAATCATTTAGTAAAGTGGTAAAGTAAACGGGACTTCTGGTCATCCGATTTTTTTTTTCAAACTCAGGACTTTCAAGAACATATTAATTTTCTAATTATTAATATTTATTTAGATGATTAGAATTCGTGTAATAAACTGAAATAACATTTTAGAAGGGAACAATCTAACCCCACCTTTCCCCCCAAGAAGTACCCTTAATGAATTTTTCCCAGAAAAATGTTTTCAGTTGATATGTGAAGTTTAAAAGAAAATTGTCGGAACAATTTTCGAGAAAATCACGAAAAAGTGTAAAGTGGTTACTTCCGGTTGTGAAATTTTGACACATAACTTAACTGTCCTGTCCGGATCCCCATGGTGATATCTAAATGCGGGAATATCAAGTCATGGAATTTTCTGTGAAAATCTTCTCCGTTTTGTAAAAACCACTTTTTTTGGAGTCAGAGGGAGGGAGACCTCAAAACGCAAATTTCCGGTATCGAAAATTCGATATCGGAAAATTTGACACGATTACAATACTTCCTCTTACTAAGGAGTAAGAGAAAGGAATAATAATAAAACTTAATTTGTTTAGCGATTAAAGCATAAAATAAGTATAAATTGTGTGGGGTGGGGGGTCTTGGGTTATTGGGTTATATTAATAATTGCGATTATATCGGATGTGTGCAGCTAATCGATAGATAGTCCTGGAACCTTTTGGTTATACTCTTATATTATTGGTCTTATATTATGATATTATATTATACTCTTATATTATTGGATCTGTGGTAAAATAGAGATAAAAAAGTTTATTCCGGTTTAGCCTATGTTGACCCACACAGATCCAATTCTACACTCACCAACACACTACCACAAGGGAGCTACAATAGATCTTCCTGGGCCGGCAGTGGGCTATTAGGACACTCTATTGCCTATTCTCTTTACAAAAATCTAAAATATATTATATTTTTAATTTTTTTATTTTTCAGTGGCAGTCTGCTGACCAGAAATTTAGCCGATCTTGTCAAAAAAGAGCATTTCGTTTTGGATTCAGAATATCTAACAACTTTGTTAGTGGTTGTGCCTAAGTAAGTACCGTCGTTATTACAGATTTTTTAGTTGGAATTACCTAAGTATTTTTTTTTTTTTTAATTTTACATTATTTTTCAGTGGGATGGTGCTAATACCGGAGTATTACCTCCTCTTGCACTTTATCAAAGCTTCTAGGCGTCACGGCACAGCTCTGAGTCAAGCGGGAAATTTTTCATTTTGTGAGTTTAGTGCCCTTTCTAGCTCCTGAAGCGCCCCCAGGAAGGAATCTACGATCTCTGATCGACTTCCAAGCATATCCCACAGATGCTCTATGGGATTTAAGTCAAAGGAAACGGGCAGGCCAGTTTAGGAAGTCAATATTATGGTTATTAAGAAAGGCCTGCACTGATTATGGTGTGTGGACCTTGTATTAGCACAAACTCCTCGCCTATCTTCGGCATGATAGGGATCCATATGTTCTTGCAGTATATCCGCCAAATACCGGGCAGCAGTCATGGGAACCTCCTCGGAACGATCACTAACTGTGTACATCTTTGTAAACTGAGAGCCCCGTTGGAAAAAGGCCTAGTGAGAACAAAACTGCAATATGCAAATCTCTACCTCTTCTCTTCCACACTCGGTCACGGCCGTCCTGGAGCCCTTAAGGGCAAATCGGGGACTCTTCAGTAAACATTACACTTACCCACACTGCTCGATAGAGGTATATTGCCGAGCAAAATCAAGGCGAGAAACTTCGGTGCACCCTGGTTTGTTCTGGCCCCCTCTTGTGGAGGCGAAAAGCCATCAAATATCTTGTTCATTCAATTTCCTTTGTGCCTGTTCTTCTCAAATTTGAAGACCTCGCAACTTTTTGGAGGCGATGAACTACTTGAACAGCTGTCAGATGACGATTTTGATAAAACTGTGAGTGTCAAAAAAAAAAAAATATAACAACAAAAAAAAACGGGTTCGCCCCCAGTCAGCCGTGGCCCTTGGTTGCCCTGAGCTAGGCTTTCTGGAGTATGAGCCTGTTTCTCTGCAACGCTGCACTTGCATCTCGCAGAGTTTGGTACGGGAACACCAATAGCAATGGCTGCATATCTGATGGAGCGGCCATCATCAATGCTACAGCACGTGCGACATCCTCCGGCACTAAGGGGCATTTTGAAATTCGAATTTTTAATATTTTTAATTTTCTTAATCCAAGGGACAAGCTAAAGTGGAAGTTAAAGCAAATAAAAAATCAAATTCGAACTGAATAAAAATAAAACAAATTGATAATAAGTGAACACAAACTGCTTAAACATTTTTTTATTTGTTTAATACCACAAGTGTAATGTACAAAGTCCCCCAATTTACTCTAAAAATGTTAAACTATTAAATCGCCCAAAACAAAATAACTTGTGGAAACAGAGACCACACAATATTATTTATTACACTCTTAATTATGAGTAAGAGAAAGTCGTGTTAGTGTTTCAAACCAGTTTATTATTTATTTGCAGGCCCAGTTTTAATGAATGGAATGGTAATTATGAGAAATTAACGGATATGATTGTACCAAGATCGTCCCAGTTGGTCTACCAAGATCAAGACTACGGCTTGTTCACGGTGACTTTATTTAAAAAAGTCGCTGATTCATTTAAGACTACAGCTAGAAATAAAAAGTAAGTTAGAAAATTTTGGTTATAGGATTGTTCAAAAAGTGCATTATATGCACTTTTATGATGCATTTTTTTATTTATTGCAGATTTGTTGTACGAGAATTCACCTACAATGAAGAAGAATTGGCTGCCGGCAAAAATGAGATTACAAAATTAGTTACTGATAAGAAAAAGCAATTTGTGAGTTTATATATTTTGGGGGGGCGTTGCCCCCATGTGTTATCATATCTAACTGAGAATGGTTCCTCCCCACCCCCACATTTTCGTGTTTTTTTCGAAATCGCCTCCAATGATTTTCTTTTCTTTAAACTTTGTATACTATCTACACACATGAATACCTATCAATTTTTATTTTTGAGGGAAAATTGGGGGCGTGGAGTGTTTGGGTCAAGAACCAAACACTCAGAACTCATGGGTAAGTTTCCCAGTATTTTCCAGGTGGAAGATGCGTTCAATATAACTTCGATAGGGGATATCGTAGCCAGAAGATTGTAATCCTTTCCGATAGTCAGGCAAACAATTAGAGCACTGAAGCTACCATGTTAATAAGCTCTAAAATGGTAAGCTTAATGATCTGGTAGGGAGAATAAAGTCACCCTCTTTTGGATGCCAGGGCATGTTGGCATTGAAAGGAATAAGATGGCCGACGCTCTGCCAAGATAGGCAAGGATAGGTGCTGCATCTCCACTACTTACTGGGGCCTGCACCATTTTATGGGGTCAGCGACCAGTTTCTTCTAGAGGAACTCTAGAAGGAGAAGGAAACAATGAAGCGGCCTCAACTCTGGTACTCCCTCCCAGGAATGAGGCAAGCAAAGATCTGCTTAGGGGGGAATTATGACCCAGTGGGAGGTCAGGAAGCATTCATCGGCCTCAGCTAGAAAAGGTCCGCATTCTTACGGGGTTTCCTCACAGGGCATTGTAGACTCAGGGAACACCTGATGAAGCTGGGCTTGCGAGAGTGACAGCAAGTGCAGATTCTGTGGGGCGATAGAGGAAACTCCAATATCCCTTCTAACGGACTGCGATGCTGCCATTCAAAGGAGATTCGAGAACCTGGATAGTTACCAGGAGGAGGAGGGGAACACACCATCCAGGATATAAGGATTCCTTAGGGATCTTAACCTGGCGAGGGTGATGTAGCCTAGCCTACAGCACTGGGGGGGGGGTAGCACAATAGACCGTGTAGGTCGCAATGCAATGGACCCCTTCACCCTGGGAAAAAATTGATTTTTTAGGGGTTCTGGGTGGGGAACAGTACGCGTTATGCTTTCCTCTAAAGTAGCCACTTCAGTATAATATACGGTTTTTACCACCTACATTAGAAATATTGATAGAATTCCAAATTTGAAGAAAAAATCGGTTAACCAGAAGTGCGATTTTACAGAATAAGTTTTTGATTTGGGGGGGGGGGGATTTTTCTCGAAAATGACTCTGATTTCCGCTTACGTACACACGTGTTTCCGATAACTGACATCAAGTAACACCAGCTTCCTCAGACACCTTTCACCCTGAGTCTATCATGCCTCCTCGCCGTTGCGTCCTGGTAAGATGACTTTTGAGCAGGGGGGGAGGGGGTCCTAACATTTTCATCTGATACAAGTTCTCCGGATTTCGGTCCTCAGATGAGCATCTGTTTCAGTTTCCATTGCTTTCAAAGCTGATCTTTAGCACTTCCTTGCCTGTTTCCAAAACTAAGATTCAATCCATCTTGTTCCAAGATTATCACTACTTCTTCGGCATTGTTAACATTTTCCAGTTTAAACCATTTGACATTAATTTTCCAGGGACCACTTGTACGTTGGCTTAAGGTGAACTTCAGTGAATGTTTTTGCGCATGGATCCATGTGAAAGCATTGCGTGTATTTGTTGAGTCCGTGCTTAGGTAAGCTTACAAGATTTGTTAAACAGGTATATATGTATATAAACAAAACCTTTAGATAATCAGGAAAGTTAATTTTTATGCCTAATAATTTCAGATATGGATTACCAGTTAATTTCCAAGCAATCCTAATACATCCACATAAGAAATCTGTAAAAAGATTGCGTGATGTGCTGAATCAGTTGTATGGACACTTGGATAGCAGTGCTCAGCAACATGGTGGACATTCTAATACAAATAATGATGTAAGTGCTTTTATGCTTAAGCTTTAGATTGACAGAGATAACCAGTGGGTTCACTGTGGTGTGCCCATTCAGTCTTCTATTCCCAAAAGCGACTGTGGCTCCTTTGGGGGTTTAGGTTTCTCCACCGTTTCAGGAGGGCTAGCTACCCCAACGTGATACGTATTTGGAGCACACATTGCCTTAAATAAGGCTCTTATCATGCTAATAACGCCTTTAGAGGCTGTCGTCTCCTCACCTCAGTCGACTAAGTAATACCTCTTAGAGTAAACAATTCCTTAATAAGTCTTATCTGGGACGTCTGTCCCTAGAATGATACCTGTTAGAATACACAGTGCATTACCAAGTCCTAAGTAATGCAAGAACTTACCCAGGAATAGGCCATCACTGTGACCCACAAAGTGGTATCTGTTCAAAGCATACATTGCCTTAATAAGGCTTAACAGGCTGAATGGTTCTCTAAAATGACCTCTCCAAAGTGCTATCTGTTTAGAGACACATATATTGCCTCAATAAGGCTTAACAGGCTGAACAAGCTCTCGTAAAAGACTGAAGTTTCCACTCAGCACATGCTTTCCACAGAGCTTTTGACATGCTTCCCGTGATACCCCTTTCCTCTTGTTACTGGGGGGTAGTTTTAGGACCATACCTACCCTCTCGAGTTTACCAGTCCCCCGTTACAAGCAACGGGATCGTTTAACAAAAAAGGATGGCACCACCATGGAGAGACTGTTAATGCAATACCTCTCCATGGCGGAAGTGCCTAGGCATACCCCCGCTTCCAATTAAGGGCCGCTTGAGATACGCTCAACCTGCGCCCAAAGTGGTCCCACAGAGTGTCACACTGTACTCCCAGAAGCTAGGGAAGGCATCCCTTAGCAGGGTCTGGTGAACCGCGCACACCCAGCAAATGCCTCGCACGGGCTGGCATCGGGGTTTAATTTATATTGCAAATCTCCTCCCGCTCAACTCATGACCTCGGTCATTGGAGTTGTTGCTTAAAACACGGCCACTACGAATCATCCAACCGCAATTTCTAGCAACTGGCTTGGAAACTGGCGCTTGCACCCGTAGTTCAGTATTTCAACTCTAACGAGCTTAGCGTGACTGATCGCACGCCCGATGGATCTACAGATTCCATCTACTGATTTCTGTTCATTGCCTCAAGTACAGGGGTTCAGTAATCCAGGGTACTTACAGGCAACCTGCAAGAGGGAAGGATAGGATTGATCGGGATGAGGGATTCCCCAACCTGGAGAGCCAGGGTTGATTGCACCCGAAGGGTAGGCGATGGTGACGCCACATCCACGCCCTAAGATCTCTTTGACACCTAAATGGTACCTGTTTAGAGCACACATTGCCTTAGATTGTAGATTTAGATTTTCAGCTTCGGGTGAGCTATACCCTGGCACTGCAGCCGCCATCACATCCCCGATTACTTCTAGTAGGTGAACCCTCCCCTCCTAAGGAGTTTAAGGGCTTTCACCATTCGATCTTTTTGTGTTACTATCTTCTCAGGTTCGCAATGTACCAAAAGGTTTCGTATCGCAATTTGGTTATTGTTACGCAATTAAAGAGCAGGCAGTGTGGACCGTTTCCTCTTCCTCCCTGGTCACAGTTTGGCTCAGGGTTTTCGAGCTATATTAGCCCCCCCCCCACCTTTTACAGATGCTTTCTGAACATACCATGATTAGAGGAAATCTGGTTCCTATTCAGGCTAAGATTCATTTTGGTCCTTCTTTTACACAGTTTTGGCATCATCCTTTTACAATGTATAGCAACTGGGCTCACATACCCCAGAGCGCCTCATGCTTGTATAATGGGGTTGTTGAGGGAAAGAAATAATCTGGTCTAAATGAATTAACTATATATGGCGAACACTCTATAATATAATAAGTGACACTGACTGCCTGGACTTTACACTTGAAATGATAGAGTATGGTAGAGAGGAAAAGGGGTAATGACACGTAGTGATTGGCAAGTGACCTCAGTTGTATGAACTCTGTTTCTCATCTGTCTTCCGCCGCTGTATTTATGTGGTTTCTCTCACTCTAGTCCGAGAGAGCGGTCCTGTCATTTTGTCTCTCTTTCTCTGCTATGGATACTCTCTTTGGATACTATTACACTTGCTTCGGAGTCTGGTCTCCAATAGCAGCACGGACCGCTCGACTGGTTATCCCCAGGTCACGCTCTGGACCACCAAAACGGTGTATTTACACATTGTCTTACCCAGAGCCTGAATGCTTCTCAGAGGTTCAGGTTTTCTCCTTAGCTCAGGAGAGGCATGGGATTCCAAGGTGGTACCTATTTCAGAGCATTACATTATTTTCAGTAAGATTTATCAGTCTGTATGACTCCTTCAATAGCTTAAGTTTTACTTCCGTTTAGAACTGTGATCCCAAACTGTCACCAGTTTAGAGCATACATGCGTTAATAAGAAGTCTGTGTGGTGCCCCCAGCAAACCCAGGTTGCTTCTCAGCTCTGATATTCCAGGTGTGCAAAGCAAACATAGTCATCCAGGCTGGCCTGGGTACTCCTCAGATTGCTTAGATTTCTCCTCTTGCACAATTGGGTACCTGCATGTTCGAACCGCACGATACCCATTATCTTTTTAATTAGAATTATGCCTCTTTTTTTGTACTACCTCATATCTTTCTGTTGCATTTTCAGAGTGTGGACATTCCAGGTCTTGGATTTGGCCAAGCAGATTATTATCCATATGTTTATTATAAAATCAATATCGATATGCTAGATGTTAAAATGTAAATGAAATGCTATTTATCGTTAGATCGTTAGTGATATGTCAAGAGTTTATTTCTGGGATTACAAATTAAAAAAAAAATCATTTGAATAAGCTCATGCTTATCCGGTAGCCATTTTTGTTGTTGTTGTTGTTGCTGTTTTTATTCAAAAATTTTTTTCGGTAATTATTCCTGTTTTATGATATATTGGGGAACCCGTTTTTTTTTAATTTGGGTGTGGGGGCATTAGGCCTAGAAATCAAGAAAAATGGGTAATCCACCATTATGCCAACTTTCCAGGTTTCCTAGGAAGAATTTCCCGGCTTTGGATTGAAGCAGAGCCATTCATACCACCATAGGAATGGCATATTTCAATTTGATTTCCACGGTCCCTTTTTTTTCTTGGCTGAGTGGAGGGGATTTCTTTAATTCTTTCCATTTTTACAAGACGAAAGATCTGTTATCCTGAACATACTTGCAGGGGAGACTAATGCTTTGGAATCTTTCACTAATCGTCACCAGGGTGGTTGAATGGGGTCACTGGTTATAATATGGATATAAACTAGACGTTTCAACAGCAAGACGAAACTTTCAGTTCATATCACACCTACATGATCGCTGAGTGATCTAAAGTTGAAGTCCTCTACTAAGTTGAATCCCCTCAACTTAGGGACCCCCTCCCCCAAATCATCCCCCCTAAAACTATCCATAAAGCATCAACAAAAATAAGGAATGTTCTGGTTGGTTCCACAGAGCCGGAAAACATCAGAGATATTTTCCATGATAGCCTGGCTTCTTTTTGTTTCAGGGGCGTTCGCCCATCATCAATCAGGATGCTTTTTATCAAACAGCATGATAACATACACAGCCTGTGCACATCTATGTTTGATAAAAATGCATCCTGATGATTGGGCTTATACCCGAAACCGATCGATGACTCACAAAAAGAAGCAGGCTATCACGGAAAATTTCTCTCTGAAAGTAAGTAATATCAAAGAAATTTTTCCCCATGATAGCCTAACTTCATTTTGATGTGGTATTTGTACGATTTCCTCCAGGCTTTTGCCTATTATCATCATCAGGTCATCCTAATAAACAGTATGGTTAAAAGAGACTTCTTGAACAGAGCAGATTCAGTTTACTGCACATTTCATGTAAAACCGCCTCTGTGTTATCATCAAGAGATCTTGATGATGGGCTAACACGCCCCTTAAAAACTGATTTCGATGACCTCAGAATGAAGCCAGGCTATCAAGCGAAAATGAACTCTCCTCCCTGATGCTTTCCAATATTTCACACGGACCCCTAATTTCCCCCACTATATGTCATGCACCTTTAAAATGAACTAAATGTTATCATAAGGCCCCACCCCTAATCACCACCAAGGATAAACTCCCCACTACATTATAGAATAGTCCCCACTACATTCATTATGCCCCACCCCCACTCACCACCAAGGCTAAACTCCTCACAACATTATAGAATAGTCGCCATATTTTGTTTTTGAGCTCAATCTCTTGTTAATTACCAAAAAAAAAAAAAAAAAATTAACGCCGGTTCTTCTATATATGCTTAAGCGCTACCGTTTTTTTTCAGATACAGGTTATATATTTGGGGAAGGTTACTTTTAGTATTATAAGTTCTTTTTTTTTGTAATATTTTTCGAAAATAAACTAAATTGCGCTTAATTTGGATAATAAAATTAGTATTCTGATTAAAATCTAAATGACACGGTTAGATCATTGCGGGTGGATGTTTACATTGAACACTGAGCACCACACTGAGCAGGTACCTTCATAATTATTATTGATTTATTATTTGAGATTTTTTTCGTACTCAATTTAAAACTTAATGTAATATATTTTAAGAATACATTTTGGGCGAAATTTGGGAGGCGCTACTTTTAAAGAGAATTTTACCACTGCGAAAAAATTTCAGTTTGCTTTCCCAAAAGTAGATCTTTACCTATTTAACGTTTCGGTTGCGTTCAGAGAAATTACCTGCCAATCAAAGCGATTTTTGAATCTAAAATTGCTTTGCCTTAAACCTTTCAGCAGAAAATAACAAAAAAAAAAAAAAATACGCTCAATTTTAAGATTTTAATCAGACGCTCTGTAATCTGTAATAATTAGATTTATTAATTAGATAATAATTTATTTAAGCTACTTTTAATTAATTTGAATTGTTGTATCAAATTTGCATATAATTTTAGAAAAATGTAAACGGTGTTGGGAGACCTAGTCGTCAATGAAACCTTCATTATGCTTAGAACATACTTTTATTAGGTTTATGTTAGATTATGATTTTGTGTTGTCAAAAAAAAAAATCGCGTTCGTCATTTAAAAAAAAAACACGCGAATCCAAGCGATTTTTTTTTGTCTACTTATAGTTTCGATTCCTTGTCTGGTTTGAAGGTTGGTGGCATGATGATTATAAAAATGCATTAAAATTTAAAATCTTAACCTCCTAAAATCCTAATTCTTGCTTAAGGGGACAAAGCTTTCCAAGTAGTTCCCCTCGGAATATTCCCCATTCTTGGCTCCCCCACCCCCAAAAAGTGTCTCCTAAAATTGTACCCTAGTGTACTTGGAACATTCAGTGATGATATAAGGGTTTTGGGGGGGGGGGATTCTGCTAGCCTATGGATCCTTATAAAGTCTTAATTATCCGCATCTAGTGGACCAACCCAAGAATTTTATTTCATCTGTAAGGCGGCTTATGAGGTTTACTCACCATAGTATTCCTATAGGACTTGAATCTCGTAATTTTATCTGATTCTACTGTGGGCATCAACAGAGTGGCCCATGTTAGGCTGTGAGGCTTAAAAGTGTAAAACTTTGGCTAGACTCTTCCACGAGTGAATCCACCAAAGTATTCCTGTCTGAGCATCTTCTCCGCTCAGATTACCCATATGAATGCCTTACCAAGGGGAATTTTAGCATTCATAGAATTTAGGGGGATAGCCCAGCACCATCCCTTTTAGCTATCCCCCTCCCCAAGGACAGGTTCCAGCCCACAGTATGGAGTATTCACATCATTCCTGGGGCCAGTTTAGTCCAGCCTTCTAACTCATTGCCTTCTAGTCCTCCCCTCTTCCGTCATTGTCCCGGCACTTATACCAACTTTAGAAATTATTAATTCCCCTAATTCCCCCCCCCCCTGTTAATCTTAACACAGACAAGGATTTGTAGAATTATTTATCCAAAAGTTATTATTTTTCTTTCTTGAATTGTAATTTTTTTTTTTGTAATTTTTTCCTAAAATGTCTGGTGGCCATTGTTGTTTTTTGTTTTGTTTGTCTGTTATATTAATTTATTTATTGTACAGTAATTAGTAAAATTAAAAAAAATATATCGTCTGTAGATATGTCTGTTTTATAAATTATAATTATTTGTTCTGTTAAATTTAAAATATATATATATATATATATTACAAAATTAGTTTCGAGATCGGTTTTGGACTTGAAAAATGATTCGAGTTACCACATAAATTTTATTATTTCTTTATTTAGTGCTTCATCAAATTATATGTATATAATAAATGTTTTAAAAAATAAATAAATACATTCCAAAAAAAAATTGTTAATAAAAATTAAAGTTTGTTAAAATATAATTATGTGTTTTAAAAAAATTACCCCCTCACAAAAAATTAATTAGATGATTATTATTATTATTATTATTATTTGTCTGGGGGGAGGGACCAAACCCTACGCTATCCAAAGTCCCACTGGGCCCACATAGCTACCCCAAGAAAAACAACAACAAACCGGGTCTAGAACAAATATCCAGACCCGGGTCTAATCAATCTAAGATTCACCGCAGTCCGAACAAATCGGACAATAACCGTGAGGGGAAATAGCCTAAGCTTTTCCACAGACATCCGGTTCCGACCAAAGGTCCTGAACCTAATCTCCTCCCAACCCAAGCAATCTGTCAATAAGATGGTTGGGTCTGATGGTTCATCCTCTACTCACAGACTCTACAAAATGGATCCTGCTTGAGCCCCATTACATAGAGATGTCTCCTTAAACCACAATGTCCAGTAAGGGATCCAACCAGATGTCTGAGAGAGCTCCGTGAAAGAACACAACAACATCTCACTAATAACCCTGTCCGAACCCCCGATGAGCATTTTGGACAGCCAACAACCTAATGAGCTCATCCATAAGGATGAATGCTGTGAGGCTGTCCATGACTGGAAGCCTGACAGACATGTGCTAGAAGACACGCCAACATCAGGCTCGGGACCATTGAAGGGAGATTGGCGCCTAATTTGGCAAACTTATCCACCTTCTCATTCCCAAACATTCCCATGTGACCTGGTACCCAGACTAGAAGCACATCCTTCAGAGAAGAAAGCTCTTCCAGTCTTTTAGAACATTCTAAAGCGAACCTGGAAGTGAAGACACATGATCTCGCGCCTTCAGCGCATTTTGACTATCCCGAGCAGATACAAACACACCTTTTAAGTTAGTGTTTCGTACCCTCTCATCCAAGATACAACAAAGAATTATTAGATTAAAATTACGTAAAATTAAAAAAAAAAGATTAATTTATTCCATCATATTAATTATGAATAAATGAGGAGTTTGGAAAATTGTACAAAACTGCATATATTTTAGTTTGGCCAGTATTTTAATGCAAGTGGTTCCTGTTCATTCCATGGCACATCCTCCAACTGTTGTAACTCTTCGCGTATTAAAATTAGCGTATTCTTGCCCATTTAAAGTACCTGGCAGAAAGTATGGGCCAATAGTTTTGTCTCCAACCATTCCAGACCAAACATTAATAGACAAAATGTTCAGTAAACCGCCTGGATTGGGGAGACAGGGCACCAGTAAGCTGGCCTCCTTCCAGATCGCCAGATTTAACCCCTCTTAATTTCTTTCTTTAGGAGATATCTCAAAGAAAAAAATTTATACCAAGAAAACCAACAACTCCAAAAGCACTTCAGAGAAGACTTAATCCAAAAACCTGCTTGGCAAATCCCAGCAGATATGATACGATTAGCAACTTCATATGTTTGGACAGTGACTGCGCTAGTGCGGTTTAAACTGAGAAAGTAATTTTATCGATTTTTGTAAATAAACTGGAAAATTTTTTGTTTTTTTAATGATGTTTTTACCTCATTTTTTAAGTCCCTTGTGGTTTTTAAAATAGCTTTTAAGTTTTATCAGCATTTGAAGTTTCTTATTTATTAGAAATTAATAAGAGAATCCGCTTTTAATTTTAGTTTGTGAAACAGAGAAATAGGAAAAAAACGACAAAAATTGAATCTTTATGGTTGAATATCTCGGCAACGGTTTGAAATAATGAAGTGAAATTAACGGGCATTTTTCTTCATTTTTTTAATAGTTTACAATACAAGTAGCATTGAGGTGAGTCATAAAAAATGACCGATTTTGTTTACTTGCACTTTATCCTCTACAGAATTATATTTTGTTGAACTTTGTCATATTCTTATTTTGCATAAACAAATAGAGAATGAATTTATAAACAAAGATACGCTGGTCGCTTTTAGCTTTGTCGTAGCATTTTTGTTTAAACAAGATGACGTTAAAATTTGAAATATTAGTAATATTACGCCATTATTGGAAAAGAAAGTTTTCAGCCGCCGAAACTTCTCGTTTAGTGCGTGAATTTGAAGGGAAGGATGCTCTCACTGAACGGACAGTGTGTAGGTGGTTTCAGAAATTTAATACAGGTGACATCTTGAGTGGATAGCCGGTTGGGGTGAAAATCATCATTCGAGATGAAGAAGCTCTGCGAGGTTACGTGGAGGCTGACCCGACCAAAAAGTACTCGGGAGTTGGCAGCAGAACTCGAAGTATCCCAATCCACCGTAAATCATGGGCTGCATAAGCTGGGGAAAGTGTTCCCCGCTTAGAGTGGTTCCCCTGAGTTGACCGCTGAACAAGCTCAGCGGCGAGTAGAAATTTGTCAAAATCTTTTGGAATATCCAAATGACCATCGGTTCATCAAAAGGATTGTCACTTGCGATGAAAAATGGATTTATTGAAGAAACCCTAAGACCAAGAAACAATGGTTACACTGCAAGCACCCTGCTCTACCTGGGCTAAACAGGGTCAATTCGAAAAAAAACTATGTTTTTTGGAATTATGAAGACGCAATTCATTATGAGTTCATTCCCGGAGGTATTCGGAACTTTATAGCAAGCAGTTAGAAAGAATGTACGTTGTTTTGGCCCAGCATTACCCAGGGTTAGTTAAGAGAAATAAAGTTTTGTTTCAACAAGATAACGCTCGACCACAAACACACTTCTTGTTACACCAAACAAAAAATTTTAGAATTACAAGGGATTGAGCTTCTCCCTCACCCTGCTTATAGTCCGGACCTCGCTCCTTCCGATTACTATCTGTTCCGTTCATTGGCGCACTATCTTCAAGGAAAAGCTTTAATTCTCTGGACGGGGTTCAAAATGGAGTTGCGGAATTCTTCCGTTCAAAATCCAAAGAGTGGTATTGCGAAGGAATTCGGCAGCTAGCCTCGAGATGGAAGCAAGCCTGGAGATAGAACACATCGCTGTATACTTTGAATATTAAAATAAATAGGTAACTAAAATAAAATTGTTTTTAAATTTGCAAGAAAAACGGGCATTTTTTTTATGACTTACCCATATAAAAAGTGGGGGGTCAAAAAGGAAATCGCCACTTTCGACCACCGATTTAAGGTGTAAGGCATTAATAAAATAAACAAAAACCCTAACACCATCATAAACTAGAGCGAAAATTTTCAACAAACCTAATGTTCACTTTTTAGATATCTTGCTTCATTTAAGAGTTATTTCGAAAAGTGGCCCCGTTTAAATGGGACACCCTGTATATTTTGGCCATATTAAGGGGGGAATTTCAGGCCCAAAAATCACTTTAAGTGAACTAGTAGTTTACTTGGAACTGTGTAGGTATGTTAGTCCACAGAGAACTGCACAACTCTATTACAGTTCGCAGTCCATAAATGCAACTTAGTGTTTAGCCTGATTCTAGTATATATCTTGGGTCATTTTAAAATTTGGACAAAATCACGTTAAAATGAACTAGTAGTTTACTTGGAACTGTGTAGGTATGTCAGCCCACAGAGAATTGCACACAACTCTATTACAGTTCGCCGTACATTAATGCAACTTAGTATTTAGACTGATTCCAGTATATATCTTGGTCACATTAAAATTTGGACAGAATCACGTTAAGATGAACTAGTAGTTTAGACTTGGAGCTGTGTAGGTATGTCAGTCCCACAGAGAACTGCACAACTTCATATTATAGTTTGCCCAGTATTTTAATGCAACTTTATGAATTTAGCCAGATTCCTATTAAATACTTTCTTTCTTTTTTTTTTTTTACAACCATATTTACATGACCACTTCCTGAGTATTGATATTTCGTTTAAATCCGTTTTTATACGATTGTCGTGGTTAATATAACCTTGACATAGCTGTAATATAACTTAGTCAATGAAAATTCCGTTTATTAGGATATTATTCATAACCTATTTATTACCTTCAAATAGTGGTTATAATTTTTAGTTTATTGTCTCTCCTTTGTATTCATTGACAAAAATTAAAATTTTTTTTTTAATATTTTAAAATTATGGAAGATTTAGTGCAAAAGAGATTTTAAACGATGAATTTCTCTTATTTTAATTAATTTATTTTTTAAATCGGTATTTTTACAACTTAGTTGGCTTTAATTTTTATATTATGTAGAGTACATTACTACAGCTAGCCTACAATACTCTTACAATTCTTTCTGAAAGACATTCAATATAATTGATTGATTGTACTTTTGCTTTTGGATTGAAGAAATAAAGATTTTGTTTTCGAAATAAAGACATTCTCATCTATTCCGGGCTCTCATTTGTTACTATGGTAGGATAGATGACGCTCCATAGGTAGGAGAGATGCCATACCTCTGTTCTGTGAAGGAAACGCTAATCGACATGAAACTTCGTAAAACAGTATGTCTACGAGTCTAACTTTAACTATATCGTGGAAATCTTTTATTTCAATTTCAATGGGAAGGGAATTGCTAAATGGTTATCGTACTGGACTCCCACGCGGAGTACCCGGGTTCGAGTCCAGCTGTGCTACCCTTAGATTTATTTTTCTGCCCAGGAGCGGTGGGAGTTTTATTTTTCTGTCCATCATCGGAGGATGATGGACAGTGTTATCTGTAGCGAGAGAACACTGTCCGGAAGCCGGCAGTACACTGAGAAGGCACCGGCGCCAATGCCCGACCATAGCTATATGTATGCGCCTTAAATAAAAACAAAAAAAAAAAATAATAAAGTATACAAAAATTTAAGCCTAAGTAACGTTATAAAATTCAGATATTCACAGGATGCGAATAAATTACACAAAAAAAAAAAGGGGGAAAAAAATTTATTCCAGTAAAATGATACTGCCGGTTGAATGTTTATAATCAATGGGGAGAATTTAAATTTTTCACCCTCTGGTGGGTGTCAGGGGGGATGTTGGCCATTGATGGGAACGAGATTGTCGACGCTCTGGTAAAGATAGGTGCTGGTGTATCCCCGCTTCTAGGACCTAAACCTTTTTATTTGTGGGGGTCCAGCGATCAGTTTTTCTTGGAAGAACTTAGGGAAGGAAGAGGAGGAGGCGGTAAAAAGGTCTCCAACTCTGGGAACTCCCTTCTCAGACTGCGGCAGGCTAAGATCTGCTTGGGAAATTATAACCAACGGAGGATCAGAGGCCTGCATCGGCCTTTAATAAGAACACAACTCCTCGTATTTAAGGTTTTCCCCACGGGGCTTTTCGACTCGGGGGGGGGGACTTTGGTGAAGCTGGGTTTTTGAAGAGTGGCAGTATGCAGATTGGGGAGAATTCCTAACAAAAATTCAAAATTAGAGCACACTCCTGGCCATGGCGCATTGCGCTAAAACCGGTGCCTATGCTAAAACCTACGCTAAAACTTGCCGGACATAGTAGGCAAGTTACCATCTCTGTCACGTAGAGGCGGACCTCTACATATCCGTCTAGTCTCCTTCGCATTACCGCTACTTCGCCAGCAAACTCATCAAAGTCTTTAAAATTTATAGCACTTTTCAACAAATCTTTGCAATCTCCGGGCCAGTTCTCTCCCCTTCTTTTTCAGCTTGAATTCCATATGGATTCTTGCCTCGTCGAGGAGAGAACATCGGAAGAGAACGTGATGCACTGTGTCCCGTTCACCGCATTCGCAATTTGGGGAATCTTTGAAACCCAGCTCATAGAGCTTAGAATTGAACTCCCCATGGCCCGTGAAATATTGCGTTACGGTTTGGGATAATTCCAGCCATCGAATCGACAGTCTGTGTGTGTAAATTCGGAAAGAACTCATATGTGGTTCTCCCTTACTCTGCTTCATCCCAGCGTCTTTGCCACTTCCCAATCTCGTACTCTCGGATCTTTTTCTTTACAAGAGCAGAAGGCGTCTGATTGGACAGTTCCTCACTATCAAGGACAATCAATCCCCATTTCTTATACTTATGGATAAGGGCCCTCATCTCCACGAGGAGATCAAGCGGCAACGCACCAGCGACCACCGGTAAGGAGACCGTGGATGATGTCGCATAGGCCCTTGTTACAGAACACAAAATGGCTCTTTGCCATCCGTAATAGAGTGCCGCTGTACGATTGCATGTCCAGCTTGTCAGCCCAACAGGCAGCTGCGTACGTTGCAACATTCTCTATTACGCCCATATAGATGGTTAAGGCTACGTCAGTCTTCAGGAGAATTCCTAACACACTGTGAGGCTGCCACTCAGAGAAGATTTAAGAACCTGAGTAGTTATCAGGAGGAGGAGGAGGGGAATAATGTCCTCCCTAGAGCCCGTCAGGTTATTGGGATTCCTTAGGGACCTTAATCTGATTGAAGTGTTGTAGACAATGTTCGTGTAGGACATCTGCTTGGGTGTGTAGGGCAACCTAGGGCACCCAGGGGGCATAGGCATAGCACAATAGATCTTGAAAGACGCAGTGCATCGGGCCTCCTCCAAAAATGTTTTTTTGAGTAAACCATAACTTTCCCCCTCTCCTCGTAAACTTCTTCAAGTTGACCCAAAAAAACTTATAGGTCCCCTTCCCCCCCTATTCAAACTTTGGATAGCAAATCCTTCGTTTTTTTTTTGTTTTTTTTAAATGGAGAAATACGCAGGGAAGATTTAGGGGGAAAGACCTCAAGATGTGTATATCCGGTTATTATTCGTTATTAAAAATTTAATCCACTCGCAAATATTAAAGAGTTAGAGTAAAAAAAATGGAAAATTATATCTATTTACTTATTTGAAATATACGCCATTTTTAAGTAATAACACTTTAAAATAAACAATGTAATCCGTTCCATAATAATGAAACATAATACAATGGATGTTAAATAAGAAATGGTAAATATTAAAATTAGACATATTTATTTGGTTGTAAAGGTTGAAGTAATGGAGGGGTCAGGGGTAAAGTATATATATATGTACTTTCACAAAGTGCCATCCAAGTATTTAACGTTTGTACATGGGATTTAATTCAAGTATTCTGACAGGTATGTGTGTGGCTTTTCTATTTTTGCAAACATAAAACAAATTCGTTTTTTTTTTTCAAAAAAATCAAAACCAAGTTGTTTTTTTTTTGGGGGGGGATACATTTTTACTACAATAAAACTAATACTTTAATAAAACTGATAAGCCTATATCCGTTTAATTAGTATATGAAATTTTAAGAAGCACCCTATCAAACATTGACAGTTACACAAACAAACATTGTACAAAAACATTTTAAGTTTTTTTTTCCCAACTTGAGAATTTGGATAAATCAATTTATTTCTAATTAATTTTAATTTAGATGGTAGAATTGTATAAATCAAATTATACAATAGCACTTTTAGAGGTAAACATACATAACCCTTATCCCTACCCCCAAAAAACCTCCCTTAAATGACTTTATCCGAAGAAATAGTGTAGTATCACACATATACTTAGTTTAAAGAAAATCCGTTTTTGCAGCCGTTTTTAGAGAAAAGTACTTTTTAGTAAAAATACCGTTTCCGGTCATCTGATTTTTTTTTTTTTTTTTTTACAAACTCAGGAAATTTCAACAATATATTTTAATAATTCTAATTAATATTATTTTAGATGATTAGAATTGGGATGAAAAAAAAACTGAAATAGCTACTTTAGAGGACAATCTAAACCCTACCCTACCCACAAAACTACCCTTAAAAGCCATTCAGTAAAGTGGTTATTTCCGGTTGGAGGAATTTTGATAGATAACATACTGTCCGGGATCCCCATGGTGGATATCTAAACGGGGAATCCATAAACATTGAAAACTTTCTATGATTTTTCATGTTTGAACTATGTTGTTCAATACACACACACACAGACTATTTCCTAATAACCACATTTTTAATGGACTTAATGGGACTTTAAAATGGATATTTCCGGTGAAAAGATGATATTGAAAATTTAACACGAGTACACAAATACTTCCTCTTACTAGAAAACCTCTAAACGGAAACCGTTCGTAACGTCACATTTCCGTTTAGCGTATTTCGGAAATTTTTGAAATAAAGGGAATTTAATATAAAATTTAAACATTATGCGATTTTACTTTTTTATTTATTTATTTTTTTTTAATTTATCTCTTACAACCTTTAGTAAAGAGGAAGTATTGGGATCATATCAGAGATATTTTCCTGTGATAGCCTGGCTTCTTTTTGTGGTTATCGATCGGTTTTGCCTGTCATCAGTGTATCAACTAAATTTGTTCATGTTATCCATACTGTTGTGATAAAAACATCTTTAAGGATGGTCGAACGCGTCAAAACCGGTCGATGATCGTTGATGATCACAAAAAGAAGCCAGGCTATCACGGAAAATATCTCTGGTGCTTTCCGAGGCTCTGCGGAACCAACCACAACAACTATTGGGATCATATCTGTCGTCTTAAGGTCCCCTGAATCAGAAAAAGATTTTTTTTTTTTTTACCGTAACTTACAAAATGGAAAATCACAAAGTTTAAAAAAAAAAGCTTGATATTTAGTTTAAGTGCTATAGTATGGGAACCAAATAAATTTTTTTTTTAATAAAATCAAGCAAAACCGGAAGTATCACTTTACTGAATGGTCTTCTTTTTTTCCTTTTTTTTTTTCAGTTTTTCGTGATTTTTTCCCCCCCAAAAAAGCGGCTGCAACAATTTTTTTTTAAAACTTTGTATGCTATTTACATACATTAATGCCTATCACTTTTATTTGAAATATTTTCCTAGGAAAATTGATTTTTGGGGGTGGGGAAGGGCTTCTGAGGGAACAGTAGCGTTATGGTTTCCTCTTAAGTACCACTTCAGTATAATATATGGTTCTACCACCTACATAATATTAACACACAATAGAATCATTGATAGTATTCCAAATTTGAAAAACAAAAAAAAATCGATTAACCCAGAAGTGCGATATTTTTTTTGCAGCGTAGGTATTTTTTGGAGAGGGGAATTGTGGAGTTATCAGTTAGTTTAAATTTAAATTTACCCAAGTATTTTTTGTTTTGACATAAAGCGCTTCCCACATTTGGCCGCTCAAGTATGCAAATAGAATTCCCACCACCACTACCAAATTTTATTTGATTAAATTGTATTAATTAGGGGCACCAACGATTTACACTTTGATTTTAGCTAAAAAAAAAAAAAAGGACGAGAAGTGATTTTGTGGCGTTAGTATGTGGTGACACTACCGCCAATCCTCTATGGAGCTGGCTTGGTGGATACAGTCAGCCACTGGTTCTCCAGGTTTGGGATTCCTGATACCTGCCTGGGTCCCGTCCTGTTCTTTTCCCCCTTTGTAGGGTTGCCTGCAAATATTTCCTGGGGGAAGGATACTATACTCAATCACGCTGTACTCCGAACTGAGTAGGAAACACTGAACTATAGACGCAAGCATTTGTTGTTCCAAAGCCCAACTGTTTGCAACTTGAGAATGAATTCATAGTGGACGTGTTTTAAAACATCAACTCCAATGACTGCGGTGGCAATCCGTAGCTGGGCATTGCACTTGCTAGATGTGTAAGGATCCACCAAGGCCTGTTTTATGATGCCTTCCCTAGTTTTTGGTGGTAGTGGGGTGTGACCGACCCACATTGTGGGACAATCATTTCACGAGCTGGTTGAAAATATATCTCAATATGCCCTTAAATGGAGGCCCAAGCGGGGGAATTGCGTCTTTTAAGGCGCTTCTGCTCCTCGGATAGATCTTGCACATCAACCTAAACGGTAATAGTGATATCTGCTTTTTGTAAAACAATCCCTATGCTTGCATAGGCGGGACTGGTATACCCGGAATAGGGTAGGAACGGTTTTTTAAAGGTTCCAAAGATTTTACTTTATACCTATCACTTTTATTTCAAACATTTTTCCTTGAAAATATTTGATTTTATGGCGATTTCCCGGGGATTTCACAAACAAAACTTTCCACTTATGGTATGTAGTAAGAGAAGAAATGATTAATTTAATCGCCTCCAAGGTGATGACCTCTGAACTGTCGAGTAACAGAGTGACAAAGAAATTAACCCCATCCCAAGGTTATGGCGGAGAAATTAATATTAAATTCATTTGCCAAATTATTTTTTTTTTAAATTTTGAATTTATAAATGCAAATAGTTTATCTACAGCTATTTTATATAATATATATGACTGAGAAGCGTAGATAAATTATTTATAATATTGACATTTTTTGTAAATAAAATTTTTTAAAAAAAATCTGGTGTAAAACCTCCCTACGGGAACACCATTAAAATCAAATTTTTTTTCAGAAAATAAGTTATAAATAAAAGTGATAGGTAGAACCATAAAAGTGGTAGAACCATACCGCTGAGATAGTGGGACATATACTGAGAAGTGGTACTTTAGAGGAAAGCTTAACGCTACTGTTTCTCCCACCCCAAAATATCCTGGGGGAAAATTTCAATTTTCCCGGGGGAAATGTTTCAAATATACATATTCGAAGTTTTTCAAGAAAATTCCCTCCCCCCCAAAACTCAAAAACTTTTAGTCACACTTCCGGGTTTGATGGATTTTGGTCGAAATCTTCACGTCCAGATGCGGTTATAGTATATAGATTAGACTAGATTAGAGTCTATGGGTGGTTGGCTCTCTAGCCTACTCCACAGCTATCCCTATGGTTGCTATTGTGCCACCCCATAAGTTGGAATCCCCCTCTCCGTTCCTGTCGCTTATCTCATCTTTAAAGTCCGGGGAGCTAGCTAGGTGGTCGGTTAAGAGCACCACTAAATCAGAGCACCCACTCGAGTCCTGTCTGCTTTATTAGACTTAATTGTCCCGAGAGAGGCCTTTCGGTGAGGTTTGCAGGCGTTAGCTTCTTCTCTCCAAAGTGGCGGAACATCAGCCATACGAGCATCTCACACTTACATAAAACGTGCAGTGCTGTTTTCTCTTCTTTCTGACAGAACTTATACAGGCTATCCATTGTCAGGCCCATGCGGTGCATCAATGGCCAGTGAGGAAGTCAACTGCTATCCTTATGGCCACCCCGCCTAGTTGGATTAATTCTGGTTGATTAGCTATGGAATGGAACGTTTTCGCCTGCCTTTGGCCTGGGGTTCTAGCCCATCATTCTCGTGATCGTTCGTGCACCCATGTTCTGATTGTTGCACACTCCGCAAGGTATCTTGCGATTTTCCGCAGAATGGTTCAGGTCCGTTGAGAGACTCAATGGAACCTTCCCGGGCTAGGCGATCTGCCGCCTCATGGCCCCTATGACCCCAGTGCTGGCTACCCAAACCCGGGAAACCTTATTACGGCTACTAATTTTCCTAAGTCACCTAGGCAGTGGTAATACCTAAACAGAAGTTTTAGCTCCTTGGAACTTTTCGTTCTTTGATATATTCTGTTAACACTAACACACACACACACACACATAAATACAGGCATTGTAAAAATATTTTTTTCGTACTCAGGGGACCCCCGTCAAAGCATTTTCGGCATTTACTAATATTCTCGAAACTCGGTATTTCGGGAATCTATTACTTTTTTTTATTTCGTATTAATTTTTGTTTGGATGATAAAATTGTATATAATGAACTAAGATAGCGCTTTAGAGGAAAACATAACCCCCACCCTTCCCCCAAAACTGCTCTTAAATGAATTTTCCCGGAGGGCCATATTTCAAATAAAAAGTTGTATATCTTTGTATGTGTAGTTCACATACTTAGTTTAAAGAAAATCGTTGTAGCCATTACCGAGAAAATGACAACAACAAAAAAAACTGAGAAAAAAACCAGTCAGTAAAGTGTGGTACTTCCGGTTGAAGAACTTTGACAGATAACTTACCCTGTATTTCCGGTAAAAACTTGATATCGAAACTTTAATAATACTACAACACTACCATCAACCGGATGTGCGACTTTACTGAACGTTATTTATTTTTTTCAGTTTTTCTCGCGATTTTTTTTTTTTTTTTGAAAAATAGTTTAACTGATATCCTTCAAAAGTGATAGGCTCTGACATTAACTTGAAAGTTTGTCATCCGGATACAAGGATTCTTTATTTAATGGTTAATATATTCATAGCGTAAGAAAAATATTAAAGAATATATAAAATAACTGCGCCTAATATTTATGTAAGTGTTTAAATGTTATTTATTGAAATGTATTCGGCCTTGTAGAGAATATATGTTGTTGGGTTGATTGATTACCTCCTCGAGTAAATATTTATAAAAAAAAATAAATAAAATAAAATAAAAAACAAATATATAAAATGTATTTAATTTAATTGGTTAATTTATATCCAGTGTAGAAGGGCGAAGGTTGGTGTGATGGTTATGAGAATGGACTTGTAACTGGGAGGTCGCCAGTTCGAGTCCCGGCATATAACTGTTAAATTTTATATTAATGTAAAAAATGTTAATAGTAAAGTAGGTTTTTCCCATCTCCGTCCACGGCTCCTAATATGATAGTTGGACGTTAAGCCGGCCTGACAAAAAAATAAATAAAAAAATAGCCAATACATTACTGATCATCCCCTAAGCCTACTGAGAAGGCAACGCCCCCATGGCCCCCGCTATCGTCAGCATTTTCTCATCACCAATTCTATCCATCATTGGACCAATTTTCAATGCTTCTAATGTATAATTAATATTATGTAGGTGGTAAAACCAATATATTATACTGAAATGGTACTTTAGAGGAAACCATAACGCTACTATATCCTCCGAAACCCCCCAAAATCAATTTTCCCAGTTAAATGTTTCAAATAAAAGTGATAGATATTTATGTGTGTAGATAGTATATGAAGATTAATGAAAATTCTTGCAGCCCTTTTTGAGAAAATCACGAAAAATTGGGGG
>JAAEAF010009370.1:0-32129 GCA_011037195.1 Triatoma infestans
TGTACCAAATTTAATGAAATTCGTCGAAAACTGAAAAAACTGTTCAGTAAAAGCGCACTTCCGGTTTACTAATTTTCTTGAAACTCGGGATTTCAGCCATCTATTTTTTATTTCTAACTAATTATGTTTGGATGATAGAATTGTATAATGAACTAGGATACCACTTTGATGAAAATCTAACCCCCCTCCCCTAAAAGTGCTCTTAAAAGAAATTTCCCAGAGAAATGTTTTAGATAAAAGTTGTAGATCTTTGCATGTTTAGTTTATATATGAAGTTTCAAAAAAAATCGTCAAAGCCATTTTTGAGAAAAATGCGAAAAAGAGAATAAATCATTTAGTACAGTGGTAAAGTAAACGCACTTCCGGTTATCCGATGTTTTTCAAACTCGGAATTTCAACAACATATTTAATTCTAATTACATTATTTAGATGGCAGAATTGTCTAATAAACTGAAATAGCACTTTAGATGGAAACCTAACCCCACCCCTCCCCCAAAAGTGCCCTTCAATGCATTTTCCCGGAGAAATGTTTCTAATAAAAGTTGTAGCTCTTTGTATGTGTGGTTGATGTTTAAAGTTTAAAGAAAATCGTCGGAGCCTTTTTTGAGAAAATCGCAAAAAAGTAAAAAATCCAACTAGTAAAGTGGTACTTCCGTTTGAGGAATTTTTACAGATAACGTACAGTCAGATCCCATGGTGACCTCTAAACGGAATATCAAATTTCAACTTTCTACGATTTTTCGTTTTTGAGCTATGCTGTTCACATACATACATACACACACACACACGGACACACGGACATACACACACACACACACAGACCATTTGCTAAAAACCACTTTTTTGGACTCAGGGGACCTCAAAACGGATATTTCCGGTGAAAACTCGATATCGAAAATTTGACACGATTACAATACTTCCTCTTACTAGGAGTAAGAGAAAGTAAAAATACCAAGTTTGGCCCTACTGCGATTTGTGGTTTTTGAAATATTTTGTTCACACATAGACACAACTTTAAAAACTTTCTTTTTCCACACTCAGGGGACTTCCGGTGAAAATACGCTATCGTTGAATTACACTGGCAGTCAAAAAAACCGGCGCACTTTGAATTTCGTCGTTATTTCTTGTCTAACAGAAGAAAATTTGTAATTTCTTTTTACCTAATTATACTCCGATATATTCTGTTTCTAGGATACCACAAATAAAGGGAAAAACAATAAAACTTCATTAAAAAACAAAATCTATAATGTAAAATAAATCAAATGAACATTTGTAAACAACACTTTTAAACAAAAAAATAAACACCTCTATATTTTTTTAATTAATGAAATTTGAGTCTCTAGTACCGAGTGTTGCCTCCCCTTGCTTGTATAACGGCCTGTACTCTTGTAGGCATACTGCGAATAAGGTTGGCTACCCGATCTGGAGGAATTTGATCCCATTGATACCAAGGCAGTACTCAGCTCTTGGAGGTCACATGGAGGGTTCTGTTGTCGACGGATGGACGTCCCAAGCTGGTCCCAAAGATGCTCAATAGGATTGAGGTCCGGGCTGCGAGCTGGCCACTCCAAGGTGCGGACACCAACCTCATCCAGGTAGTCCCGCACAACATTTGCAATGTGCGGCCGGGCATTATCCTGCATAAAAAGGAAAAGGGGGCCAATAAACGAGCCAAAAGGTATCACATATTCCTCGAGGATGTCGGTGATGTACGTGTGTGCATTGAGCGTCGGCCATCGGAACACATGGAGGTCTGTCCTTGCCTCTAAACATATTCCACCCCAAACCATCACCGAACCTCCTCCAAACTGCACTCTTCCCGCTATATTGTTCTGAACATATCGCTCACCTCGTCTTCTCCACACTCGAACACGTCCGTCTGCACCATATAGGCTATATCTGGACTCGTCAGAAAACAGAACAGAGGCCCAATCACCTTCAGTCCAGGCGGCATGTTCTCTACAAAAGTGGAGGCGAGCTGCTCGGTGTGCTGCAGTGAGTAGAGGGACCCTAGCATGCAGGTTAAGTTCAGCAAGCCTTCTCCGTACTGTTCGCGGGCTGACATCTGTACCCCGAACGACACGCAGTCGGTGGGAGGTCTCAACAGATGTCTGGAAGCAGTTTCTGAGGGTCTGCATAACAACAAAGCGATCATCAGCTAGACCTGTCGCTTTTAGACGCCCTGATCCCGACCTCCTAGTGTAGCTTCCTGTCTCCCGGTATCTCCCGGTCTTCTTGTTGGGCAATGCGAGCTGTAGCAGAATAGTTGGAGCCTGATCACGAAGTCTAACGTGCCTTTTGAGCATATTCCCGTAGATGTTCTATAGGATTCATGTCTGGAGAAAGTCACCGACTTCCACCAAGAAACAGGTGACAACTCTAGCTGTGTGCGGTTTGGCGTTATCATACAACGGTCCTCGAACCGTTGTTTCAGGCAGCTCGAGGACTCTGGCCGCGTATCGCTGGCCTTCGGCCTTCCTCAACCAAAACAATAATCCGAGCGACTACTATGGCATCCAAAACCATTTTACTTCCTTAAAAATATTGTTTTTCAAGAAAAACAAAAAGCACTAATGAAAATTCAATACGACTGAATATGTAACTGGAGACAGACTGATAAAGTTCATATTTTATTTATCGTTAATCCTAGAGAGAATTATGAACTTTTCCCCAAAAGGATTAAAGCATAATAACGCCCTTTGACCTGTCATATACCTGTTATTATTTCAGACTCAAAAATATTTCTTTAATCTGCACTTTTTTAAAATTCAAGATGCGCTGGTTTTTTTTGACCGCCAGTGAATTATGGATCTGGGTTTATAATAAGGTTAGTTCTCTATTAAAATAATTCTGTCACATTACCCTATTGTTATAAATAATACCGGCGCTTACAGCAATAGTAAAATGTCAAAATCATTAACCTGTTTTGACTATCACAATACAGTCAAATGTAAATTGGCAATATCTGTAAGCAGAATTGACAATTGACACATCCATACAGGTCGGTACAATATGTCTATGTATAGGGATATCGTTAGAATTGCAAAATTAGCTATATACTTATATATGGGTTACATTGTAAACATTACACTACTTGATTATTATTATGTTAACCTCCATGTATTCAATAACCTTATAATAACTTAGAAATGTAATTAATCTTTATCAGGGATTAAATAATAATACTCAGCCACAAAGAAATAAAGTATAATGGGACACTTACTTTTTTCATTAATAAATAACATTTATTGCAATAATCTAATTTTTAATACAATTTACTAGCTAAATAATATCTTAGTGGTAATTTTTTATACAAACACTTGATTTGGATTGATGTAAAAAACTTAAAAATGAAATACAACGAATACATTAAAAATCTTGTTTTAAAAAAAATATTGATTCTTAGCTTGCCTTCTCGGACAATACTAACGCTCCTAATTACGGCAATTTTTAAATGGTCTCTTGTCGAAAGGCAACCAATTCTTCTTGTTGGGCAATGCGAGCTGTAGCAGAATAGTTGGAGCCTGATCACGAAGTCTAACGTGCCTTTTGAGCATATTCCCATAGATGTTCTATAGGATTCATGTCTGGAGAAAGTCACCGACTTCCACCAAGAAACAGGTGACAACTCTAGCTGTGTGCGGTTTGGCGTTATCATATATTAACATGAAACTGCCCCTGATAAATGAAGCAAACGTTATAAAGCATACCATTCTGGAAGAACTTCTTGCAACATACCTAGCAGTGGGAATTGCCCCATTTTCAATAACAATTAATTAATTCGGTGAGGGCCTCCAAACTTATCCCACCCCATAGCATAATTGATTGTCGTTGAAAAGGAGCATTTCCGCTAGTAGTACACTGAATGAAGCGCCCATTCCCCTGCCTTCTCCATACATGAATTTGAAAGTCTGAAGTCGCGATTCATCTGTAAAAAGAACATCCCTCATTGCTTTACAGTCCAATGGAGGTGCTGATTGGCAAAAAGCTAACCTGCTTACACGATGATTCGTGGTAGTACTGGCCGTGATAGCCTTCGAATAGTTTCAGAGCTCACGGTGATTCCTGGAAATTGTAAAAAGTTATCCCTGAGCTTTGTAGATGTAAGAAACCGGCTGGTAGAACTGATAACAAAAAAAAAAAATAGGTTGCCCCAATCCGTTTTCCCTCAGTATTCCCCTCAGGTTCCCCAAAAATGTACGATTACTGGATGAATTGCAGCGTGACATACTTAAACTTTCTACCATAAAAGAGGATTCCCTGAATGAACTGAATAAAAACTAAAATATAAGTGAAATGAACTGAAATATAACTGAATAAAAGATTCTTTTTAGATATAGCGGTTCTCTATAGCCTATCGTGCAAGTGACCATATTTGCTTTCTCTATTTCCATCTTCGAATCTCCACTCTAATCTATACTACAGAATATACTTATTTTATAATAAAGTAAGAACAATGTACAAATAAGGAAATAAGTAATTTAAGTTAATTATTCAAAAAAGAGTTGCTTTTAAGAATCATATAGTTATAATAAGAGAAGTAAATAAGAAAACTTGTTATATAACATATGGCTATATATATATATAGAGTAAATAAAGTTGGTTAAAGCAAGCATTGTATTAATACATATGTACGAAGGAGGGAATAGGCGAGAGGACAAACTACGTAGTAGTAGTAGTTCTGGTTGAAGTAGAAGAAACGTTACTATGTGTCTGTGACTTGTTACATAAGAACTAGTTCAAGTTTAAAGTTAACTGGAGAAGTAATAACAAGATATCGCGCATATTGTTCTACTCGATTTATTTCTAGTTACTAAGATACTTACACAAACTTACTATATACATACGGACATAGCAGATGGTACAAGAACAATCCTTTGGTTGTATAGGCATCAGAATGAAAAGACACATATTTGAAGTCTAAATCACAGAATATGATTAGATTACAATATTAGATATATTAACTTCTAAAATTAATATAGTTATGATAGCCAAGTTTTATATTTTTAATTAAAAACAAAGAAAACCCTACGAATAATCAAAATATAAATGTGTGTTTTAAATTTAAACGGCAAAGAATGTGGACTTTAATAATTTCACCAAAAATTTAGCGCACAAAATCAATGACTAATCAAACGACCAAAATATACATGATGAACTAAGGTGAGAAATTATTGATTGCAAAACACTTGAGGAAAAAAAAAGTCACCTTGAGTAATGGGTAAAAATCACACTGTGTGTACTGGAATCAGATGTCTTGGAATCGGGAGTTGAAGTGAGAAGTGATTGTTAGTTAGAGAGTTTTAGAGAGTTGTTATTCGAAATACGTAGTACTTGATTTATGAAAATAAACTATATTTTAACGAATAAATTAAAGTGTTTAGAAATAGATAAACTAAGATGCACAATTGTGAATGAATATAAGAATTATGAAATGATTAATAAATATTAAAGAAATAGTGTTTAAAACCTTGAATAGGGACGCGCTCGCGATGTGTGAAACTTAACTGACGTGAACGATGATTGATGTATATCTGGTCGTGAACTGATTGCGAACTGATGCGATGCTAATCTCGTACTGGCCAATGAATACTGATAGATAACTGATGTGTAACTGACGGAATACTGATTGTGAACTGATTTGTAACTGATCTCCCGGAACTGCAGTGTGTATAACTGATGTACGACTGATCCCCTCCTTCAGTGGAGCGACGTTTATATTTGCTTCACTCCCACATCGGCTGATGTGTAAGTACGTGCCACACTAAGACATCTCGCGTAGTATATTGACCTTAGGGGAGGTCGGTCCGTGGTGGCGACAGATGGTAGCCAGCTGGCCTCTTGAGTGTACATTGACCCTTGTATGAAAGAAATACAGGCCAGGTGTACACAGATCCTTGTATGAAAGGGTTTTGCCGGCGGCGGTTCTTTTAACTGTGTTTTGACCCCTGTTTGAAAGGGTTTTGCCGACGGTTCTTTTGACTGTGTATTGACCCCTGTTTGAAAGGGTTTTGCCGGCGGTTCTTGACCTGCAGATAGCGGCAGGCTGGAACCTCTAGTTATAATTATTAGATTTATTTATTATTTAAAAATTATATCTTCTTTCTTCTTGCTATCACATCACAGTTGTATTGAAGACAATGAACACGCGGATGCAGCTGCAAAAGAGGCTGCGCCCAAGATGAGTGGCTACCGATAATCTATAATAAAGCTATGCATTGGGCAGCAAAGCGGAATATCGAAAGACAGAGCACGAGAAGCTAGCAATACGCTGTGGGCCACTCCCATTAAAGGACGTCATCATCTTTATGAATATATATATACACAAAGAAAATCTGGTGTGAAACACTCACACGACTTTACCTTAAGATGATATAATGGGGTTGTTGAAGGAGAAAAATGGTCTGGTTAGAATGAATTAACAGAATATAGTTAACACTGTATAATATGATAAGTGACACAGACTGCCTGGACTTTACACTTGAAATGATAGAATATGAAAGAGTGGTGAAGGGTAATGACACGTAGTGATTGGCTGTATGAACTCAGTAGTATGAACTGTTCTCGTTCTATCTCCCGTCGCTGAGAGTGGTCCTGTCATTTTGACTCTCTTTCTCTGCTACGAATACTCTCTTTGGATACTATTATTACAGATAATAATAGCTGGCCATAAAACATGCTAGTGGAGATGTTACTTGTGTAAGTCTGGGCAGCCTTACGTGGAGCGCTGTATATCAAAACCAACAAAGCTTATGCAAATTTAAATTTAAACCAACTGATTAGAAACCTCTTATAATCCACAAAAATCGATTTTTTTTTGTTTAGAAAAATGTTTCAAATAAATGTGTTACGCGCTTTTATTTAAGCAACAAGCATACCAACTTTATAAAAATAAAAAATCATTATAAAATCGTTTTCGAGAAAATGACAAAAAAAAAAAAAAACTCTAAAAGCTATCCGGTCACACTTCCGGTTACCCGATTTTCTTAAAATTTGGAATTCTAGTAATGCTTCTAATGTATATTAATATTATAAATGGTAGAACGTGTTGCTATTACCCCAGAAGCACCCCCCAAAATTAACTTTCCCGAGAAAATGTTTCAAATAAAAGTGATAGGTATTTGTAAGTACAAATAGCCCTTGGAATTATAAAAAAAAATCGTTGGAGTCGTTTTTACACAAAAAAAAAAATCTAGTGTGAAACACTCACACAACTTTCTCAAAATTAAAACTTTTCAAAATTAAAACTGATAAATTTTATAGTTAGTGTACACACATTTAATGAAATTCGTCGAAAACTGAAAAACTATTCAATAAAAACGTACTTCCGGTTTACTAATTTTCTTGAAACTCGAAAATTTGGCCAATTTTTTTTAATTTCTAATTAATTTTGTTTGGATGGTAGAATTGTATAAATCAATTAATGATAGCACTTTAGAGAAAAGCATAACCTAATCCCGTCCCCCAAAAGCCCCCTTAAATGACTTTACCAGAAGAAATGTTTCAAATAAAAGTTGTAGCTCTTTATATAATGTGTAGTTCACATTCCTAGTTTAAAGAAAAACGTTAGAGCCGTTTTAGAGAAAATAACAAAAAACTGAATAATATACTCGTATTTCAGTAAAAACGCACTTCCGGTTATCCTATTTTTTTCAAACTCGGAATTTCAATAACACTAATATTATTTAGATGATAGAATTGTGAAGTAAACTAAAATAGCACTTTAGAGGAAAACCTAACTCCATCCCTCTCCCAAAAGTGCCTATAAATGAATTTTTCCGGAGAAATGTTTCAAATAAAAGTTGTAGCAATTTGTATGTGTACTTGATATGTGAAGTTTCAAGAAAATCGTTGGAGCAATTTTTGAGAAAATCGCAAAAAAGTAAAAAAAAAAAACTAACTAGTAAAATGGTACTTCCGGTTGAGGAATTTTGACCGATGACTTACTGTCGGATCTTATGGAATATCAAGTTTGAACTTTCTACGATTTTTCGTTTTCGAGCTATGCTGTTCAAATACACACACACACCGACACATCATTTTCTAAAAACCATTTTTTTGGACTCAGGGGACCTCAAAACGGATATTTCCGATGAAAACTCGATGATATTCGAAAATTTGGCACGATTACAATACTTCCTCTTACTAGGAGTAAGAGGAAGTAAAAAAAAACACGAAAAACCAGAAAAAAAAAGTTCAGTAAAGCTGCACTTCCGGCTTATGAATTTTGCCCGAAATCTTTGTGTCTAATGCGGTGGTGGTACCTAAACGGAACGGAATACTAAGTTTGAGCTTCCTGGGTGGGACTTTTTGTTTCTGATAATAATACATGTAATATCTATAATGGAACATGTATTTGGCTAAAGCTCTAGGGCAGAAGTATACTGGAGAGATACTTCAATGTGGGAAAACAAGTATAAATAAATTGATTTATTAAATTAGGTGAAAAAAAAAAAAAAACAATTTCTATTGACCATAATTAAAATCCAAACACAATACAACTAATGTAGATACAAACAGAAACAAATAATTAAAAGTTGAAAAACTTATTAAATAGTTCAGGTCAAAAAGAGAGGACTTTTGTTGAAAATGGCATCCTATTATTTAATAAAAATGTGTGAATTGGTTAGAACGGATGATAGAGAGAGAGAGAGGGGACGATGTTGAGGAAGGAAACAGTAACACAATAATGGGAGCTGGTGGACACATAATTGTGTTCAGCAAGGTGAATACAGAGAACTAATGTATTCATCCAATTATATTAGTAAATATATATTGGGTAAACAGACCATATTGTTGCCAAGTGATTTTAATTACTACAAATAGTTATATAGCAGCAATATGTGCCTGTATTGTACAACAATTACACAAACTAGACAATCTGACGGGAAAAGTCTATTGACAAAATTCACTGTTCAAACTATTTTAGCTTAAACACAATAACGGCTGTGTTAAGAGTTCAACTTCACAATTATTGAAATGGTTACAATGATTAACTTATCCTATTGTTTAATTTTTATTATATTCTCTTTATTGCTGATGAGGAAATTTTTGCAATCGTATCCAATTTTTCAATATCGACTTGCTCTTCACTGAAAATGCCCATTTTGAGGTCTGGTTTGTGTGTGTGTGGGAAGCACAACTCAGAAACGATTTTTTTTTTAGTTTCTGTAATTTTCTCTGGAAACTGCTGAAATGATTTTCTTTAAATTTCACATATAAAACCCTTAAAAACCCTATGGCGCAACAGTCCATGAAGGACCAAGGCCTGCCAGACGGCGTTTGAATAGGGGGGCGTGTGGTAAGGACGCCGCAGTTTCCACGCCGTTTAGTTCCGGCCTTCGCTAGTACCTAGGGCGCTACTAACTGTAGCTTCCCACTTCTTATCACGATGCTGGGTCAACACCGACTTTGCCCTCACGGAAAACGACCAACCCTGAATTCTCGCATGAAGCGAGGGCGCTAGCACTAAACCAACGCGTGAGGACAAATTTCATATATAAACTACAATATTAAACAGCTACAACTTTTATTTGAAATTTTTTTTATTGTTTGAAGAAAATTCATTTAAGAGAGTTGTTTTTTTGTGGGGGGGGGGGGGGGGGGGGTCCTTCATGTTTATAACATATGCCATTAATGAGAGAATTAATGTGTTGCTAAAATTTCTATTTTTAAGAAAATCTGTTTATCTGAAGTGCGACCTACTAGTGCATTTTTTATTTTTTTTTTTAATTGTCTGAATTTTGCTAGATTAAGTTAAAAAAGAATTTCTTTTCTTCAGCAAACATTTTAAAATAGAAAATTCCAAGAAAGCCTCCTAAACAGCCCAAAATAATTTTTTTCAGAAAAATATTACAAACAAAAGTAATAGGATAACATAAGAAACAGAGCTAAAAAAAAATTGTGTACATATATAATTCATGGGACCTGAAAACACGTGAAGTAATATAAAAAAAAATGGAGCCATTTTAATCCTGATATCTTCCAGCAATTCAAGGAAATGATTTTTTTTTTTTTTTTTTTTTATTAAAGGGATATCAGCCCCGGAGCCTTCTCAATGCACTCCTAGCTTCCAGGCAGTGTTCTCTCGTTTATAGACCACGCTGCTACCACCAGACAGTGAGTTGAGAGCCTCCCTAGGAAGAAAAAAATCTAAGTGCAGCAAAGAACCCGAGACTCCTATGGGAGTTCAGCGTGCGATGAGTTAATCTACCCACTGAAATGAGAATTTTGGGAAAAACAGACTATGAAATAGGCTAAACATTGAGGCTATGCAAGATTGAATTCAGGATTACAAACGATAAGGCCTATGTGATGGATGCAAGAAATTATATCTATTTCAATTGAAGAAAATTATGAGAAAAATGCGAGGTTGTTGGCAAAAGGGTAACCCAGGTAGAAGAAGTACAGTTACAGGAAGAGTTCATGAACCTAGATAGCATTATCTATCCCTTCTTCTCACAGGGGAAGATTTGAACGAACAATTAGAAGTCATTCCTTCAATACAGTCTAAAACAGACATTCAAGCAGAACACTTGTTTTTCGCTAACTTAGAATCAGTGGCAGTTTCAGTTATAACATAAGAGTTTATTCCAACTAATTTCAGTAAATCAATAAGCATATTGCTGTGTTATTAAATAGCATTTAAATATCTTTAAAGAATATATTTAATTTAATCTACCAGTTTTTTGTTAATTATTCTTATTACTTCTCTCTCTTAAACTTACAAACACAAGCCCTTTACAAAACCGCTCACCCCACAAGCTACCACTACTCTACAACACATCACACCAATAACATTTCGCCTATTACCCGAGAACTAAGATCAGTAGCTGAAATCATTGAGAATCAGTTGATAAGACGGTTTGGGCACCTCAATAGAACGCAAAATAGCAAGCTTACCCATAAAAAAAAAAAATCAAAGACGAAGCTAACAGACAAAAAAAAATAACACAACTAATCCAGGAAGGCCAGGGAAGATACCATACCATACTACTCTTTCGCAAAAAAAGGGACCTGATTTATCAAAAATAAGACAACTGGTTCAAGAACGAAGCAATGGATGAGGCTGATAAGAAGACCTCAAGCGATTACACAATGAAAGGATACTAAGTATGTAAAAGAGTAGGAATGATCGTATAATGGCAGCAGAATTAAGACTGAGGATGGTGAAAAATGAGGACACACGAATTTGACATTTTATCCACAATTTATATTTTAAAATTTACTGAGTAAAGAGAAAAGATAAGTTTTGTAGAGAGCTAGAGTGACCGAGCGAAGAGTTATGGTGATTGCTGGTGGTGTGATGAATATAGAAAGAGGTTAGTTCATTTTCTAAAAACCAATTTTTCGTACTCAGTTGACTTCAAAACGTGTATTTCCGGTTGAAAACTAGATATAGATATCTAGTAATGCTTCCTCTTCTTACAGCAGTAAATAGTAATAACAGTAATTCTTTATTGGCTGTTGTGAGTCGCTTGAAGAGTGATCTGAGAACTCTGCGGTTAGTGGCTCAAAAGGTGGCGCCTCAATTGCGGCTGCTAATTGAATTATTGAATCCAACTTTTTTGTGACGAATTTGTTGGCCGATTGGTTCCATTAAAACGGTTCATCCAAAACAACAATCATCAAGGAGGAATTATCTTCTTTTTTTTAATTTCAATAATAATAATAATAATAATAATAATAATAATAATAAAGATCACTATTACTATTAGCAATTAATCATTGAATGGCCAAATAAATAATTAATCTGGTGTCAACCTTACACAACTTGCTCTTACTGAAGTTTACAAAATTATAAATGGACAAATATTATTCAAAATTATGATTTTTATTAAATGTTTGTCTTCTATTTCATATCAGTGGGAACACTAAACTTAATAAAAAAAAAAAATCGTGTGAAACACACACAACTTTCTCTTACTCCTGTTCTGAAAATTATAATTGACAAATGTTATAGTTTGAGTACCAAGTTTAACGAATTTCGTCGAAAAATGAAAAAACTGTTCAGCAAAAGCGCACTTCCGGTTTACTAATTTTCTTAAAACTAGGAATTTTGGCCATCTACTTATTTCTAATTAAGTTTGTTTAGATGATAGAATTGTATAATCAAGTATGATACCACTTTAGAGGAACAATGTAACCCCAACCCTCCCATAAAAGTGCCCTTAAAAGAATTTTCCCAGAGAAATTTTTTAAGTAAAAGATGTAGATCATTGAATGTTTAGTTTATATACGAAGTTTCAAGAAAATCGTCGGATTTATTTTTGAGAAAATCGCGAAAAAGTGAAAAAAAAACAAAAACATTTAGTAATGTGTTAAAACAAACGCACTTCCGGTTATCCGATTTTTTTCAAACTCGGAATTTCAACAACATATTTTTAATTCTAATTAACATTATTTAGATGACAGAATTGTCTAATAAACTGAAATAGCAGTTAAGATGAAAACCTAACCCCACCTCTCCCACAGAAGTGCCCTTAAATGAATTTTCCCGGAGAAATGTTACAACTAAAAGTTGTATGTGTAGTTGATATACCTAGTGCAAAGAAAAATCGTCGGAGCCATTTTTGAAAAAATCGCAAAAACAACTAGTAAATTGGTACTTCCGGTTGAGAAATTTTGACAGATAACGCACCGTCAGATTCCATGGTGATACCTAAACGGAATATCAAGTTTCTACTTCCTGCGGTTTGTCGTTTTTGAGGTATGCTGTTCACTTACATATTTATTTATTTTATTTATATTCATATATACGGGCGGAGTCCAATGTATGCTGTTCACTTACATATTTATTTATTTTATTTATATTCATATATACGGGCGGAGTCCAATAACTAAACAATTACAAATTTGAGTGAAAAAATATTAATTACACAATTATTGCCCAACTTATAATAACTACAGTAATAATAATGATAATAAAATATATATTCAAAATGTTCAAAACACTATATAAGATAATAGAAACTTGATAAAACTACATATGTACAAGAATGTAGTAGAATACATAAAACTGCCAAAAATATTTATTTCAAATACATAGAAGGAACTATAACTATTATTTATGTGAACATTCACTTCTTATTATGCGACCATGGCTGTGGAGGAGAAATGCTAAGAAGAGCACAGACTTAATGATATGAGAGGACGAATGAAAAATGTCAAGATAATGGAACTGTTGAATGATATTATGATATCCTAATTCTACTGAGTCGATTAAGACCAGAATGTAGGAGATAATTGTAGGAGAGATGAGGTACAAAGAAAGTAGAAGGAAATCTATGGTTATGAAGAGGTATACGAAAATTCAGCTGGGAAAGTAATAAAGAACAGTCAATATGATTATTAAGTAGTTCGAAGATAAACATAAAGTCAACATATGTACGGCGTGATTCTAAAGAAGGTAGGTTTGTAAGCTCTTGTAGTGCAGGTATGTTATCAGAAGTATAAGGAATATTTAATTTAAAAGAAATCAGCTTAAAGAATTTATATTGAACATGTTCCAGTGAGTGTTTGTGAGAAAGAAGATAAGGAGACCAAACAGGAAAAGAAAATTCAAGTTGTGAGCGAACAAGAGAGCAGTAAAGATGTTTAACTTATATATATATACACACATACACACACCATTTGCTAAAAACCACTTTTTAGGACTCAGAGGATCTCAAAACGGAAATTTCCGGTGAAAACTCGATATCGAAAATTTGACACGATTACAATACTTCTTCTTACTAGGAGTAAGAGAAAGTAAAAAGACTTCTTTGAGGGAAAGCATAACCTTCCCCCCTCCATCATCATTTCTTTAAAAATGTACTTTCTCAGAAAAACGTTTTGCAAGAAAAGTGATAGGTCTTTATTATACACAGTTAGTGTAACAAAATTAATGAAATTTATCGATATTTTTATGGAGAAAATCGCAAAAAAAAAAAAAAAAGTAAAACTGTCAACCAATGTCCTTTAAAATGGAAATTCGGGTAATATATTTAATATTATTTGGATAATAGAATTGTATAATAAACTAAAAGAGTCCCTTTAGAGGAAATCAAAACCCCCACCTCTCTGCCAAAAAAGTCGCCTAAAATGAATTTTCTTGAGAAAAAAAAGAAAAAAAAAAAAAGTTGTACATCTTTATATACATATATATAGTTATAGATATATACATATATATATGTATATATATATATGTAGTTTAAAGGAACATTGCAAAAAACTGAAAAATCTATTTCGTAAAGTGATACTTCCGGTAAAGAAGAAATCTGACAGGTAAACTACTTCCTATCGGATCCCATTGTGAAACCTAATTGAAAAGTTTGAACGTTCTGCTATTTTTTGTTTTTGACCTATGAAGTACACCAGACAGACAGACAGACAGACAGACTATTTTCTAAAAAACACACTCTTTCGTATTCCGTTACTCCACTTTACGTATTTCCGGTGAAAACTAGATATCGAAAATTTGACACTAAAATAGCAATACTTCCTTTTACAGTAGTAAATAGTAATAACAGTAATTCTTAATTATCTTAAATTTATCAAATTTAAAAGAAAAGAGTGTAGATTGCAAATTATATATTATCAATACGTAAACTATAATAATAATCTTAAAACACTTTTGCGACAAATAAAAAACCTCCCAGTTATGCAAGATATAATTTTAAAGAACGTATGTGTAAAAGAAGTAACAAAAACAAGCGTTTAATATTTCATTGAAAACAAAAGATTCAAATAACAACAAAACAGAAACATTAAACCTCTTCCACTTTTAATATAATTTACAAAAGATTGAAACAAAAAAGCGGACAAGAAGAGAAGTTGAAAATTATCAATGTAAACTTGTATTAAATATATAACAATGCTGTTCGTATTACATTAATATGGGTATATAACAAGGAATAAACCATTTTATCATATAAATTAATGTGTGTGTGTGTGTGTGTGTGTGTGTGTGTGTGTGTGTGTGTGGAATGTATTTTATTAGATTTGCTGTTAAATATATTATGTATGTATAAGTCCTCATTATTATTAATTTAATACTGATGGAAAACTTGGCGTTTCGTTATGTAATCTCATTAAATTATTATTAATATTGTTATTAAAAATGTTTTTGTTATTTTGATGATGAACACTTTTTGATTGAACATAAAGTCTAAAGAAAATGTTGTCTGTTTGTCTGTTATTATCACATTCTTATATAATTGTCACATACCTACTGACAAATTTTCTTACAATTTCAAATTACCCTCTATTTCCACAATGCACTTTACGAAGCGTGGGGGGCCTTAAATAATCAAACTCCGTGACGTCTTCAAAAATAATCAAAATGGAACCTAATATATTTTTTTTTTAAATATAAAACACTTGTTAACTAAATTTTAATAGTGTTGTTAAGCATATCCTCATTGTTTTATCAAGTCATTTTTTATTAGGGGGGGCGATAAGTTATTTTAGGAGTAAACTGTACTAATAAGAATAGATAAATTTTAAATTCTAATGTCTAATCACAATTTATAATAATCCCACTTTGACATGAAACACACACTCACATAGTAACATAACCTTATAACCTCCCCACATATATACAAACCAACAAGTGTGAGTGTAACAGAAACATTTCATTGAAGTGAACTCTCTACACGAACTTGATGAATTTGCTCTGACAATGGATGAAAATCCGAAACCGGTCAGGAACAAAACCAATATGCATGCTATGACGGATAAATTACCGGTTGTTATCCAGCATTGCGGACCCACCCCCACATTTTCAACATTATTTATATATAGTTATTAAATGATAATTAAGAGGAAATATTATCTTTGTTAAATTAATATATACTCACATACAAATAAACACAATATATACCTATATATACACATAATACAGTGGTAATGAATTAGAGAAACTAAGCAACACAATTACGGTAGTTGTTTAGTATGAACATTACACATAACTGCAACAAGTATGAACAATGGACTTAACGACATTATTGTAAGAAAGGAAACTAACATATAACAAGCAGTAAGCGAGGGAACTGGTACCGTAGAATGGTAGAATGGTAGTTCTGCAGAATATAACACAAACAAACTCCCCTAATGAAATTCATCTTCCTCAAGTACATGTATATAATATGTATTGTTATATGGTATCCATGATTATGTTGCAAAACAAAATTTAATCAAATACTACCACTCTATACAGCTTAAATTTAGGTTAAACTAAAAAAAAAAATTGATAAATAATACCAGAAAATTATAAATTAAATTATTCGGTCAAATAATGGAGTCAATATTAGTATATCTTCTTAGCTCATAAATTTTCATTAATTAAGAGGCTCTTTTATGTGATGTTGCTTTCTGATTCTTCGAATACCGCCAGAAAGCTGCAGCTTAATCGGGATTGCATTTGAGCTTGTATTGCTCAAGAGTTCATTATCATAAATATTAATTCCCTGCCATTTCTATTGTTTCCTCAGCTGCTCCACCGAATGCTTCACAGCCCTTGTGGATTTCATATTCATTTAATCTTCAAATCAATCCTGTAGTGTGTGGTCAGGATATCTATTTCTTTTCTTCTTCTATATTTTCTCAACGGAACATATCATTCAAGGACCCATCAAAATTACACACATCATGGCCATTCCCTTTGATTTTAATTCATGTCTTTTTTAAGTTGGATTGTGGGTTGAAGATGTTAGAATTTCTTCGAAAACTAACAAGTATTTGTGGGTCACTTCTAATAGTCTGATTTGATTAGATACATACTTTACTTGTAATATTCTCTTACAAAGTCATCATCAGACCGATGTTACTTTACGCTTCCTCAGCCTGGAGTCAGACAAGCAACAGTATAATAAAAAAAAAAACTCCAGTTAACCCAGAAAAAATTCCTAAGACTTGCGACTCACTCACCACGACACACCAAAATCGACCTACTTCACGTAAAATCTTCATTAACCCCCAGTTTATTCCTTCATCCAAACTCGTCTCCTGAAACTCCTCTCAGCGCCCACTCTAGGGGCTGTCAACCCGAACATTTGTCCGGAGCGCTAAAATTTATGGACACCATTTTGGTTGTGTGTGAGAAAAATACTACTGATGTGTTAAATACTCAATTAATAGAAAATTTCACATATCGATTTTTTCATTCGCTAAAAATTTATATTGTTTATGTCTAAAAGCTAAAAATATTTCCACTATTATTGAAAAATTAACACAGACTTTGATAAGGACGATGCTTGAACTTGTTTGAACATGCAGATACTTCTCTGAACAGAATAGCATTAGCATGCGAGCAGAGCGCTGCTTCAGCTTGTGTATGAAGATGCACAGACTTAAAAAAATGTATATATATTCTTAAGCGGCGGCAATTCGTCTTTTTGTTCGGGGCGACGTAACCCCTAGAGCAAGCGCTGTTACTCTCCCCACTCTAGACTGTCATCCCAATCCACTATGCCGTGAAATAGCCTCCTACGATCCCTCCATACATTACAAGCATAAGACTGAAACACATCCTCTCTTAATATTTTTCCTAAAGCTGCAGGTTTTTTCCCCTTTTTCCCTGCATATTTTCCTCGCCTTATCCCAAAAATCACTAAATAAACAATGTAGGAAGGTTATAAGTTAATGTACATTGGAACTTCTATTTACTATTATTGCACCTACTTGTAAATTTGTTATAAAGCTTTTTATCTTTCTATCTATCTGTGATATTCTAAGCTTTGTATTTATTGTTACATTATTATGTCACTGAAATTACCAAAATTAGCAACGATTTCACTATTTCTAGGACTCGGCCCGAAACTACAGAGTTCAGTTCATAACAGCAAGAGATGAAGCATTTTTTTTAAATGAAAGAATAACCGGAAAATGATTAATAATGGAGGAAGGAAATTAATAAAAAATTAAATAAAAAACTTATTTCTTTCTTTTTCAAGCTATTAAAATATTCCAAGTATGTTTTTGTAAATAGTGTTTGAAAAGAGAGGCGTGACTTTAGGACACAATTATTAAGTTTAATTATGAATAACGGATATGACAACTTAAAAGGTGATGACTTTATGATACGTGTAAGAATGTTTATAGTAGCTACAAATGTTGTAAGAGTTGTACAGAACAAAATCACATTTCTTTTACTTGGTATACACACACATACACACGTATAGACACGTATTAGACAGATAGAAAACAACTGCTTTAACTTTTATATTCCTGCTTAATAAAAGAATGTAGTTAATATATTTTTACAGAACAGAATAATTTATTGTCTTCAACGTGTGCAACAATTAGTCTTGTCAAATACCTACAGACAAACCGACACATATAAGGAAAACTTAATCATCATAGTCAGTATAAACATTTTTATATTCTCTATAATAAAAAAAAAATACACGTGTAGGTATGTACAGTTTTTTGTAGTTTTTTTTTTTCTTTTCTTTTCTGGAAAACACATCTTCATCCAGGTGTCCCTTATTGTTCATTTTTGTGGGAAAGCTTTTTTTTCCCCCAGTTTTATTACGGTTTCTAAACCCACACTATTTCAATATAACTTAAATGTATTTTAAATTTTCAATACAAAAATAAAAGCAGGGGTGGGAGATATATTATTCTAGGTTTTCCAAAAGGGGCCAAAGAAAACTGATCAGTTAAAGAAGCTGAAAGGAAAAAGAAACACTACACACTATATCAAAACTGCTAGTTCAAAAAAGCTGCTAGTCTCCAAATTTTATTATATGGCTAAAACTGTTACTAAAAGTTTCACTTATCATTTTTAATAATAATAATTATTATTGTTATTGGGAAAGACTATGGGGGGGCTAGCGCGTACAGACTAATGAACAATGGCCAATGGAAGCAAAGAAGCTCCAATGGCCAAGCACTTGGATATTATTCAGAAGACTGATCCTGGCCCTATCTTTAAGATGGCTGGGGAGGAGTGCTGTCCAACATTCCACTTTGAGCTCCCCTTCCAGGTGATATTAATGACACGTGGGTTAAAAGCTGGGAAAAACGGGGCCACACTGAGGGATCCTGGTTCACGGATGGGTCGTCCAAGTGGCCTGCGGAAATGGAGCCGGAATATATAGAGTTAAGCCGGAGGTACGCATTGCGAGACCCCTCGGTGGTTACTTCACAGTTTTCCAGGCTGAAGTCTAGCAATAAAGATCTGTGCTGAGGAGAACCTGCGTATGGAATCTAGAAATAGAGAGATATGCATCTTCTCGGACAGCCAGGCTGCGCTGAATGCACTTCGGGCATTCAGAATCCCCTCCCCCCTGGTCAGGGAGTGTAGAGACTCCCTGAAGCATCCCGGCACAAAAAAGGGTGTAGAGACTCCATGAAGGCATTGTCCCGGCACTAAAAAGTTCGGCTAGTATGGTTGCCGGGGAATAAGGGGATTACAGGTAACGAAATAGCCGACCAACTGGCCAGAGAGGGAGCGAAGACTCCCTTCTGTGGGCCGGAACCTGCTCTAGGGATAGCCAAAAGTATGGCGAGGGCGTCTCTGAGAGAATGGACTCGGAGGGAGCATAACCGTCACTGGAGGCTAGTACTGGGGCGAAACACGGCAAAATAGTTATGCCAGAGCTGTGTAGAAGAAGGACCAGAGACATCCTGGGACTAAGCAGATATCAGATTTCTTTGATAACGGTCCTGTTTACTGGGCATGGCAGGTTCAAAAAACATCTGCACAAGGTGGGGTTGGTGGATATAGAGTCCTTGTGTAGACTGTGTCAGGAGGAGAAGGAGACGGCCTCCCACCTGCTGTTAGATTGCGTTTGCAATAGGTTAGATTGCGGACGAGATCTTAGGCACTTGAGACCGGAGAAATCGACATACCAAAGGTTGGTGGGGAAGTCTGGGCCTCACTGAAGATGGGCTTCCACTACTATGTTTCGAGGGTTGGCACATAAGCCTCATGATAGGCTACGGTGCTCTGGTTTTAGTCCCCCCCCCATGCATCATTCTAATTCTAATTCTAATGGGGAAGGACCAAACCCTATGCTATCCAAATCCCCAATAGACCCAAAGCAGTCCCAAAGAAAAACAACAAACCTGATGAGTTCTACAAGATCACGAAGCGTACTTTAAATTAAATTCATGGCAGTCTCTCATAATAATTGTTTAAAAATGTAAAAAAAAAAAATGTAAATAAAGAAAATGAAAAATAGCGATTCACTTTTCCACTCAAAATAGAGGTTAAGCAAAAAAAAAAAAAAAAAATGCTTGAATGACACTAGGAGTGGTTGGCAAAAATTAAACTTGCCGGAAACTGATGGCGAACTGACTGGCACCACATATGCGCCATATAACACGCCACTACTATGAATAATAAGCACGCTTGCTATATTCATTTTCTTAAGTTTAAATTTTTATTGCTGCCAACCATACCACACCTTCTTATCTTTTGCAACCTTGCTTCTTGTGTCTTTATACTTGCAAATGATTTTTAAAATATGAGGTGCATGGTTGGAGCCGCAAATGGCCCCTAAAAGCTTTTCTGAAAATGGCCCTGGCAAAGAGTGAATGTTTTAGAGTACACCGGATATGATTATTTTCTGTCAAAAGGACTTGCGACTGGATCAGTTTAGAACAATTCATCTGCAGAAAACTATTGTTCAGCATTTCAGTTGTAAAGTCTTACCCACTTAATAATAATAAATTAATTATAACATTTTGTCATATAAATGTAGTAATATAATTTTCGGATTTATAATGAATAATCTCTTTGTAAAGAGGGTTTATTCAATTTGGCATTGAATTAAGGTCTAAAGAGTTAAAGCCTCTACTATAAATTGATTGGCTATAGAACAATAAATTGGGTGACTAAATTAAAAGCAAAAGTAATTTAATCCATAAAAAAGGTTGTTTAAACAGTAAATTAATTATTTAAAACAAAAGTAAAAAAAAAAAAAAAAAAAAAAGTTGAATTAAATTTCTATCAAATAAATAGTGGGGTTAAGTCTGGCTTTTGTTATAAATTCTAACTTCAGCGTATGTGTGGGTGTGGGAGCGAGTGTGGACCAATTCAGTTAAAGTGATGAAAAGGCAGAATAGGATGTTAATCAATGAAGTAGTTTCAGAAATGAGATGATGACCTATGGTACATATTGATTAGTTAGCGAATTGTAATAGACACACAGCTATATCCGGACAAGCTTAACCATGATGGCCAAAAGTTTATAACATAATACTGACATGTGTCCCCTCCTCTTATGTGAAGAATATTTCTTGAGAAGATCAACATATCTTACGAGTTATTTTATCCCGACCGACATGGAAGATGAATTCGTTACACCGAAGAAAAAATATTGCTACTAATCTTCTGCAAGTCAATTTTTTTTTTGGTACATATAAAAACCATCCTTATGACTTTAACATGACAAGAAATATCGTGATCAGGAGACTGTAATTCTATCCGATAGCCAAGCAATGATGAGCTCATATGTCATCAGTTCGAAAATAGTATGGGAAATGCCTAGGTTAAACTCAAATGAGCTGGGCAGGAATAACAGAATCACCAAATTTTGCCATGCTTTAGCATGTTGGCGTCGAAGGAAATGACCGAAACCCTGGCGAAGAAAAGGTGTTGCATCTCTCTTTTTGGGGCCTGCACCCTTCTGTGGAATAGCTGAGTCTCTTCGGAAGGAACTCAGAAATAAGATAGGATAGGAATAGGATAATTCTCCCGTTATACAGTATTCTTTTAGTTGCTTGATATTATTTCTCCAACAATTTTAGTAAACTTTAATAGATTCGGTAACCCTTATATGGCAAGTTAAGCAAGGATCCAGTCTGAAAGGAAAATATCGTCAACTCAAAAATAAAAAAAATATATTCGCAATTCCTAGCCTCCAAAATATGTTCTCTGATTTTAGTCTCAAATAAAAAATGTTTTACTGTCATTGTGTGTGTATGAATAAAATATCTAAAAACGAAAAATCGCAGCAAGCTCGAACGTGGTATTCCATTTAGATACCCACTGCTGCATCTAAAAGAAGATTTTGGATAAAACACATCAACTTGAACGTGCAACTTTACTGAATGATTATTTAGCAAACAACAAAAACTATTTGCTTAACCTTTTGTACGCTGAACTTTAACTGAACAATGATAGATTTATCACTTTTAATTAAAAACATGTTTCCGGAATTTTTTTTTGAGTTTCTAAGGATGGTGTGCAGATACAATTTGAGTTTTTTCAATGTTATTACGCGCTATCTTCTGGATTTCAGTGTAAAAACATTCGAATTTCTACCTGCCATTTTTACTGTGATATTCAATTAGCGACTCATTAATATCCTAAAGGATTGCTCATATCTACTTTGCAATTCGCAATGCCAACTTGTTGCAAGTATTGTCCCACACTTGCACATACTAGATGATGCAGCAGCAATTGAGCTTATCGCATGCACCAAGCCGACTCACCTGCATAAGAAAGCATCTGCAAATTCAAATGAAGTCAAGGCAACCGTAAATTCTAGCTTTTCAACATTTTGCCTTCCAAATTTTTCGCCAACTGGCAAAATTTCTTCAGTGGAGGGGATGATGTGTGAAGCATATGACACGTCAGTTTAGTTCCCTGCTAACCGCAAGGAACGCCAAGGTTTTATATTAAAACGAAGTGGGGGGGGGGGGGGGAAAAAGAGAAACCCCCAATACCGGCCAGGACATGTAGGAAGCCAGGAACTTTTGGTCGTGTAGGAAGTCTTCCAGCACTGTTTTAATTTTGGGAGCCACCTTCTCTTGGAGGGGAGGGTCTGAGCCGGGATTGGCTACCCCGGCAACTGTGCGAATGGGAGAATGATTGTTGTGTAAATAATTTTAACTTAGTTTTAAGAAAAAGGGGGTGCGAGGAATATCGAGTACTCCACCCCATATTATTTTAGGCGTGAAATGATTGTGGTTAGAATGAATGTATTTATTGGAATGCGAGTATTTATTGGTATATAAGCTTGTATGGATGTATTTATTGGTATGAATCGGTAATCTAGTTGTAAGTAGAAAAGTTTGAAAATGTAAGAAATATGAAGGATCAGAAGGTAGTGTGAAGGATGTTAATGGGACTGAGGCAAGATGGTCTGACAGTTTTGAATATGTTGGATATTAATCTATTTTGCCCAAAATATAGATACAGAATATATATATATATAATGCCTGGCAGATAGCTTAGAAGCTAATGCCAAAAAAAAAAATTAAAACGAAGCCACCAAGGGTTGGGGATGAAGTATCGTCCTGCTTCCTACCATAGGTGTCTACATTGTAGGAAAAAAGGACAGTGGACGCCCCATTCTATCACCATCTTCAAGAGCGAAGACATCTTCCGTTATAACCAGCCAATAACAACATCCAGTCTATATACCGTTAATTTTGCCCATCTCTCAGTCTGTCTCTTCATTTAGTTTTCTCTCCCCGTCTATTTTAATTACTTAATTTAATTAAGTCAGGTCCTTAGAATTATAAGTATATATATATATATATATATTCATTATAGTGGGGGGGGGATAATTAAATAAAGTTTTTCCAGTTTAAAGAAAGTTTGATAATTATGAACAAAAAGAATAGTCATGTTGAGTGTTTCATTGCCTAATTTCGGCGTGAAAAATGTTACAGAACTAAAATGTTGTCACGAAATCATCAAAAACTAGCTGAATAAAGTTATCCACATTTTTTTTTTGCCTACACAGATACAATTCTATTAGTTCAAAATTTTCACCATCACAATTTAGATTATCTATTTAGAAGAGACTCACTGAGAAAAACTTTAAAAACACTAGTAAGATTAAGGAGCAGACAAGATCATTATTTCAACGATAAAAATAAGTAAAGTTGTGTTGTGTATAAATATAACCGAAAGTCATATGACTCTTTCTAATATTTCATTCAATAAAATAGGAAACAAGTAAAATTTACAAAATTATATTGAAAAATAATGTGATACAAAAATTACATGTCAATAAACTTCTATGAAATAGCTAGACAATAATATGAACTATAACTAATCTCCGCTGTTGACCTAATAACTGTATAACATTGGTCTACAAACTGACGGCAAGAAACAGAAAAAGTAATCTATATTACTCGTAAATAAGGTAAAATATTAAATTATTAAATCAGAATATCCCCATTCTGCAAAAGTTCCGTAGACTTTGCGAACAAAAAAAATAAACCTATTACTCTCTAATCAAGAGTTACAATTTTTTTGTCTTTTTTTTTGAAGATTTTTTTTTTGGTAATGATTATTTTTATCAAACTAATAAAACAAAAAATCAATTTTTTGTTATTTGCTTTAAGACTTCATTACCATCACATTTCGTGCTATATGAGGGTAGTTGAAGTAAACACTCGATTTTGTATCATACTCTAATCAAGAAACTAACTTCAACTAAATAATAATAAGCCGGCCACAAATGCGAATAATCAATCATGAAAAGTAAAATTTGTTTATAAGTCATAGAATCTATGGGTAAAAGCATTATTCAAGTATGAAAATCAAAAAGGAATTCAAATTTTTGCTATTTATGATATGATACAAATTTAAGAGATAACTAGTAGTTCTTCTTTAGGTTAGCTATAAATTCCTTTTTAAAAATAAATAAATAAATACATAAATAAATAAAAAAATCGCGTTTTACTCGAAAAATGGTTTGAGCGCTTTTCTTTTTAGAAACGGAACATTTCCATAGAAATGATTGGCATTTTTCAGGTGGGAAGGAATTACACGTTAAATTTTCCTTTAAAAAGCTATTTCATTATATTTATAGTTTCATTTATATAGCATTAAGAGCAATTATTATTATTATTATTTTTTTAAATTATTTTTAAGATTTTTACAATTGCACAGTAGCCATGCAACAAGTAAAAAAGATAAATAATGAAATGAAAGTATACGCTAGTACGTACACCCTGGACGTTGTGAACGACGGCTATCCAGCGATAGCAGTCGTAATACGCCATTATGGCCTTGGTGGGTACGACTGTATCTCAAGACAGCCGTCGTTATGAATTTAGATGGTCGCGCGGCCATCGACGCCTTAGTCGTCCTGGCGGGTTTGTGCGGAGAGTGGAAGTACAGAGGGCTTGAATTAGGTGTTTGGAATGAGAACATAATTTGGAATGGAATTTTAGGTAGCGGGATTTGGTTAAAGTGGTGACGAAGGGAATTTTTAGGTCAGTGTGGATAGTGAGGTTAGAGACGTAGAAGGGAGCATTGATGATGGTGCGTAGAATTTTAGACTGTAGGGATTGAATGCGAATATAGGTTTGTGTTTTTGGCAGTCCCATACAATTCGAGTCCGTATGTCCAAATAGGAGCTAGTAAGGAATTGTACATTGTCTTTTGTTGTGCAGTGTAAGTTTTGAGCGTTTGTCTAGTACTTTTTTTAGCATTCTGTATCGGTAATTTAGTTCATTTTGTTTGCGTCCAGTATGAGGGTTCCATGTTAATCGTCTGTTTAGGTGGAGTCCGAGATAGCGGATTTGGTTTACAATTGGCAGAAAATTATGGTTGAATTGAATGGCGGGAAGGGTTTTTCGGTTTAAGGTGAAGACTATGTGCTTGGATTTGTGTAAATTAACTTTGATTCTCCACTTGCCAGGAGCTAGGGTTCGAGGACACTGAGGTGGGTTTGAAGATGGCGAGTAGCCATGACGAGGTCACTATTAGAGGAAAGGATAGCCGTATCATCAGCGAAGGTGAAAGTGATAGTGTTAGGATGTAATGGAAGATCAGCCGTGTATATGTGAATAAAAGAGGAGCAAGTATGCTCCCCTGTGGGACGCCAGCGAGGATGGAAAATATAGGAGAAAAGAAAGTGCCTTGGACAACCAGGAAATGGCGATCGGAGAGATATGATTTAAGGATGAGCCAGTAAGTGGAGGGGAGGATGCCCTTGAGTTTCCACAATAAACCCGATCGAATGCCTGACAGATGTCAAGAAAAACTGCCAGGCATTAATGTTTCCGTTCAAGGGAGGTAGCGATGATATCTACAACTCTATGTGCCTGATGGATGGTAGAGTGACAGTACGGAAGGCAAATTGGTGAATTGGGTCTGAAGGAAAGGGGATTTATTAAAGTTTCGAGACGGGATAGTAGGAGCTTTTCAAAAATTTTGCCATGTAACGGAAGTAAGCTGATAGGTCGATAGGAAGAAAGGGAGTGGACAGGTTTATTAGGTTTAAGGATCATGCGGATAGAGGAAAATTTCCAGGGGGTAGGAAAGTGAGTCGTTCTAAGGATAGCGTTGTACAGGTATGTAAGTAAAATGACAGCCTTGGGTGGGAGCTGAAAAAGGATATGGGGGTGATTAGGTCATACCCAGGGCATTTTCTTTTGGGTAAATTTCGGTTTACTAGCTTTATATCTTTAGAAGTAATAGGTTTTGGAGGAGGAAAAAGTGGAATTGGGATGTCGAGCTCTTTGATGATGTTTTCGGAATGTAGGGAGTCTTCTGTATGAGGATGGGGAGTAAAAAGTTGGGAGAGGTAGAGGGCGAAGCAATGCGCTCTCTCGTCATCGGATTTAACCCATGTGCCATCAGTCAAATGCAATTACAAGTTTTTTTTGAGGGAAGGGATTAGTTGTACTAGCAGCGCGGAGGTCTCGGGTTCGAATCCAGTAGTGCTACCCTTAGATTTTCTCTTCCTAGAAGCCTCTATAACTCACTGTCCGATGTTAGACTGTTTATAACAAAATAGCGCAGATACAGCGGTGGTGAGCGTTAAGTATTGCGGCTACATATAAGAAAATGTTAGAGGCGGAGGAGATTTAGAAGAGGAGATAGTTTATTTTATTCAGAAGGTTTTACGGAAAACAAAAAAGAGCGACAAAAACAAGGGATCAGAGAAAGAAGGAAATTGGGTATTAGATTGTTCATAATTAGGTCTATTCACTCCTTCCAGAAATGCACCCTAGAAGGGTAAGGAATGGACCTGAAGAGCCATGTGTCATATGTTAAACAGTTCCTGGTCAGATTCTCGGACGAGAGGTTTTTTTGAGGGGGAGGGGGAGGGAGATAGTCCTATAGGATCAGAGAACATTAATTTCTCAAAAAGAAAAAAGTGGATGTCAGTTTTCAAGTTTCATTTAGATGCAAAAAAACATAATGATAAATAACATTTTGGAGCCATAACTCCAAATGGTTATGGTTTGGTTAAACCATAGTCAATAAACACTTGGAAGAAAGATGGTGGAACTCTAAGAACTGTAAGCATTTATTGGAAACAGCTTTTAGTTGGCATTAAAATAAGAAGTTACATAAGTTTTCTAAGAAGAATACCTAAGTTTCTCTATTGTGGATTAGCGAGAATAAAAACTTCTCAGTTGTTTTATATTTATTTTATTTTTGTTCACGAGACGTGTCGATCTGAAAATATCATCATAAACGAAGTTTAAAGAAAAAAAAAATCTTCGGAGCTGTTTTTGAGAAAACAATGAAAAACTGAAGGAAAAAAATTAATAAATAAATCAGTTAAGTCACAATTCCAGATCTTGTATTTTTACAGAAATCTTGATGTTCAAATGCCGATGGTGATATTTAAGCGAAATACAAGATTGGGCTTTCTGCTATTTCCGGTTTTTGTTTACACACACACACACACACACACACACACACACATGTCGTCTATTCTCGACTCGTCTATTCTCTATAAAACATATTTTTTTATTATTCAGTGGACTTCAAAAAATGTATTTCTATTTCTGGTGAAAAAACAAAACTCAATATGGACAATTTTGACACGATCTTAAATAAATACTCCCACTTAACAGGATTGGGAGTAAGTATAAATCTAAATAATAAATCTTGGTAACATTTAAAAGAAAAATTCACGGATAAGTAGAATATAAAGAATTTAATCAATGAAAAATTTTATAAGATATTTTAAAAGAAATATTTCCAATATATATTTACAGAATTCCATAGCTATGAAAAAAATGTATAAATTGCAAATAAAATATTAAAATTATAAATATATTATGATAATAACAAATTTATTATTATTATTATTATTATTATTTTTACAAAATTATTCAAGATATTTTTAATAGAATTTTTTGATATAAACTAAACCCACTTCTATTGTTACAAAATATTTTATAATTTATTAAACTAGCTTGCCATTTTTTATTAAATAATTACATTAATTACTGAAAATATATGTTAACAAAATTATACTCTTTTAATAATACTAGAGGGGGGAAAATATAAATAAATAAACAAAAATAAATACCAAAGTGATTTTCTATTTATAAACAAAAAAAATAAATAATAAAATTACCTCACTATTTTAACAGCGATGAAAAACAATATCTTTTTACTTGAATTAAAAAAAAAAAATAATAAAAAACGGATTGAAAATAATATTAAATTAATTTTTAATTAATGAACTCTCTGGCTTCATAATAGAGAGCCCTCAACAAACTAACTCAATAATTATACACTACCTATTAAAAGTACGATAATGATTTCCATAGCTTACTAAATTACAAGTTATTAAAAATTAAATATTTTAAATTGTTATCGCTAATCTAATTAAAACAAAAGATAGAAAAAAAGTAATTATATCTTTTACCTAGAACCCCATGTTATTATTTTTACCTACAAAGATGGAATTTTCAGGGAAGAATTGATGATAAGCTAGAGGCTAGAGTATGTCGTCCATAATGTGATGATAAGGTGTGAGTGATGGAAGTAGCTGTGTACATTTGTTCCTATTGTTAGGAATAGGATACCAACAGAGAAAGTAGTCATCTGCAGGATACCTGGTAGAAGAATTTGGACTACGAGTTAATAGGTATGTGTTATTGGTTGATGACATAGTTGTGTGTGTGCTGTAGTAGTGGGTAGAACGAGCGTTGTTGAAAAGGGGCTTAAGTATGCATATGTTTTAGAGAGAGATATGTTTAAGAAATAGCGAATAAGAACCACTGTTATAAATAATAAATTAATTTAAAAACTTTATTTGTTAATTGTGAATAATGAATTAGGCATACAATTGCACAAAACTCTTGGACTTTTAGCTAGATTGAATTAAAATACAAATATGTTAACTTAAACACTTCTTGGCACACTGCGGTCAGGGAACAACAGTTTGTAAGACGAATTATGGAATGATACTCCGTTGAATGCTTAAATAATACTGATCAAACAATAATGTTCGTCTTGGTATTTAAAACCTGCCCTTTATATTTCATTTCAGAGGGGTTAAAGGACAATGACTGGCCGAGTTCTCCGTCCTCTCTTGTAACTGTGTCTTGTACCTGCGTTTTGACCCTTCTGCCAGCCAACATACAAGTTTCCTTTATAAAACTAATTTTATTTAAAATATAAAATATATCAGAGATATTTTCCGTGATAGCCTGCTTCTTTTTATTTATGGTCATCGACCGGTTTCGGGCATTCGCCGATCATCAGGATCTTTTTGTTAAACAGTGTAATAACATAGACTTGCACAGATCAAATACAGTTGATACACTGGATTTTAAAAGTCTTTGTTATGACGAAACCAGGTTAAGAGGGGAATGGGAAAACACATCATGTTCGGTCCTTTAGTGACGTTTTTCCCTTTTTAAATGGAAACATCAATGAGTGGGGATGTATAACTTAAACTATCTTTTTTGAAGGAGATTTTACTTTGATAATTATTTATCCATACCATCTTATTATTTCTATTTATTAATGTATAAGAGAGCGAAATAACACGAAATTGTCAGCCGCTGGCCACTATGGCATAGTTACTGATAAATGATAGAATGCGACCAGAATGATCGTAAGATGGTATACATACATAACTATGTTAAGCAAGTAATCTGTACAAGCAAGTTTATTTGATAGTTATGCATTCCATTCCACATTTCACCTTTCACACACATACCCATACATCAGCCTTGTACGCACGTTTACTTAAATATGGGTTCTTTTTTACAGGCCTAAATATAACGACTCTAAACGAGCTCAAATACAGACATTTATAGATATATCACTGAAAAAATTATACAAGTATGCTTTCTAACCTTAATGTAACGTACAATCCACGTGAACATTTCATTTTCTTGACTTGCATGCATGCATCATACATATTGTACAGACTTACAAACTAGCAGATTTAAAATAAAACTAAAATCTGTTAGGATTTTTAAGACTTAAGAAATACTTGGTCCAGGTGAGTTGTGCATTGTTTATTGCAATTTCTATAGTTATTGTGGGAAGAGGGTCTTGAATTATGGTTCACTGGCAAATTTTGTCTGTTTGTTTATTAAGTTTTGTGTCTTATGTTTATATATTTCGAGTTGTTCTATTACGTCAAGTCGTCGTCCTTTGTGGCCTATTTGAGTCAACTTTGTTGTACTTGTATGATCTGATGTAGTGTTTGGAAAATCGTTCCCTTATTTTTCTGCCTGTCAGCCCCACGTAAATATTGTTATAGTGCGGGAATTTCAACTCGTAAACCCCACTGCTGCGTTCACGTCAGTAGACTCAGTACGAGTGCGGATTTTGTTGCTTAATTTATTGTTTGTTCTGAAATATGTCTTCTTAATGCCTAGTTTTTTTTTAAGAAGTTCGTGAGTTTGTACGTGTGGTTTCCGACATATGTGAATGTGGCGAATTTGTTTGCTGTTTCTTTGTCATTCCTATTCTCTGGTGGTGTGATTCGTTTTTGATGAGATTATTAACGATATTCGCACTGTACCCATTGTTCTCAGCTATGTTGTAGGTTGTCCGTAATTCTTGTGCGTAGTTCGCGGGTGTGATGGGTGTATATTTAAGCCTGTTCGTCAGATGTCTCAGTGCAGCTAGTTTGTGTTGGGTAAGGTGGTTGGAATTGTGCGGTATGATAGTATCGGAGGTGGTTGGTTTTCTGTGTATTCCATATTCCAGTTAATTGTCCTTTTTTGTGAAGTTTATGTCTAAGAAGTTGAGAGTGTTGTTAGTTTCTTTTTCATACGTGAATTTTATTTTGTGTGAAATGCCCGGACTGTGACAACATTTACGTGAGGCAGAAGGCAGAAAAATCAGGGAACGATTTACCGAACACATCAGATCTTACAAGTACCGCAACAAAATTGTGCTAAAATTATGCCAATCACCTAAACACAAACCCGACGACATCGCCACCACGATGTAGTGGTGTAAAGTATTACTTCCGGTTGAGGAATTTTGACAGCTAACTTACTGCCGGATCCAATGGTGATATCTAAATGGAATATAAAGTTTGAATTTTTTATGTTTGAGCTATGCTGTTCACTCACACACACACACCATTTTCTAGAAACCACTTTTTTGGACTCATGGGATCTCAAAACGGATATTTCCAGTGAAAACTCGGTATCGAAAATTTGACACGATTACAATACTTCCTGTTACTAGGAGTAAGAGAAAGTAATAAATAAATAAAAACAATAATTCATACAAATTTTAAACAGAATTTGTTCCATACAAATTATTGAAATTAATGTACATTATATTTGGATACGAAATAATGATTTATAATAAATATCACAATTGATAATAATTATTCTTTGTCAAATTCAACTTTTTGCAAATTAGGATGTTGAAGAATTTCCATGATAATAATTAATTAATGTGTCTCGGAAATTTTATTTAATTATAGAAATATATGGGAAATATATACCGTTCTTCGAATATTGAATATTAAATGTATATTTTAGCTTTTGCTGCCTGCAATGTTACTATAAATGTGAGTGGTTTTATTGGGGAAAGAGGTGTTTAATATTCATTATTTGTAAAATAATACATCAATTTATTACAAGGTGTGGTAGGGGTAGGTAGTATAAGGTGGTGGGGGGGAGTGTTAAGGGAGAGGGCACAACAAATGAGAATCATTAAAATAATGTACCGATATATCTGACACAACACAAATACCTGCCCACATATAACCTTCTTGGACTTGTGTTCGTTCTATAACAAACACTACACACTAGACACAAATCAGTTGTAATGTTTCAAATAGTAATAATAAGTATTAACGTAATAACAAATAGTAACGTAATAATAATAACTATTAGTATTTAGTACATAAGTAAGTTGACAATTAATTCAGAACAAATCTATTCAAAACTAGTGCAAAGAACAAATATAATATACTTAGTCACGGTAACAAGAGAAAGAG